>QEPC01000412.1:19266542-19280787 GCA_003113815.1 Sphenodon punctatus | reverse complement strand
GTGTGTGTGTGAGTGTGTGAGAGAGGGGGAGAGAGAGAGGGGGAGGGGATGGGTGGGTGCGTGTGTGTGTGTGGGAAGGAGGGAGGGAGGGTGGGTGTTTTACAAGACGGCCTCATGCAAGGATCGCCTATTCCTGTGTGAGGCCCATCTCGACAGAATGTGGGGGTGGGTGGGTGGGCGTTGTGTGCTCCTGCACCCCCCCACATCTCCACCTCCCCCATGCATGGGGCTTTTGGTAAAAAGCCGGAGTGCCCATGTGTGGATGGGGTGGGTAGCTGTTCATGGGGCAGCTTGTGTGCAGTGCTCCCCACGCACCGCACGGCACCCACAAACTCTCCCCCCACCCCGATCATGGACCTCCCCCTGCCCACCTATCTTGTCTAAAAACACCCTTTGAGTGAGAGGAAGGAGGCCTAGGCTTGATGGCCGTTGAGGGGCTATTAGTATCTAAGGAGCTCTATGAATAATTAGCACACCTAGAGTGTCAGGAACAAAGGACTCAGTGTCAGGCATGATAGCTTAGATTAATTTTCTGTTAATTTTCATTGTGTTTTGTTCTAGTTTTGGAGTCATTTGAATGTGAGTAATTAATATGGTTAATAGACTAATATACACATGTATACAGGTGTATGTGTGTAGAGCAGATTTATATATATTTATATAAATATACCCACATGCACATATATATGTACTATTCCATACATATTTAATAAAGATATTTTTGTGTGTGAGAGAATTTCAGTCCAGTCGCAATTTTATCGTACCTTTATTCTTCTGAAATAAAGTACCACACTGAGCCCTTATCAGATTAAAAAGACTTGAGGGGAGGAAAAAATGAAGCACCTTTCAAGATTTTTCTTTCCTTAACAGGGATAAATATAAGAATAAAACCCCTTCGCCAAGCACGGTCATCTCTCAGAACACAAATAAAGCCCACTTCCCATAAAAAGAGACCTGTCACCAGTGAAATGCTGTTAAAACTGCATATTGTTGCTGAATAGACTGAGGAAATATGTGCATGTATATGTAGATTAGAGCTGAAACAAGTTCCTGCCAAAATTAACAAACCTGTCAAATCTGACCTGAAACCAACAAACCAAGCAGCAAATGGCTAGTCGATCGATTACCCGTTCTCGCCGTTTTGGGTCATTTGTTTCATTTATTTTGTTTGGTTTAGCTGTCTCCAGTTCTTACCCATCCCATTTTCATCATTCCTGGCAAGAACAACCAGACATAAGCAAACTAAAGAAACTGGATGAACTGAACAAACCGCAATATCCAAAATTCTGAAAAATTGGTTGCTTAAACCTTGATCAAGTGCCGTCCGGGTTGTCTACAACCTGCTCGAAATAACAAAAACAAAACATTTTTAAAAAAAAAAAAAAAGATTTATTTTTCCACCTGTGTCAGGTCTAACACATATACACATAAGTAATAATATCCACTTTTTCAGAAGATGAACTAAAATTAGTATTCTTCTAATTGTGCAGCAGAAGGAAGTGGTTATTGGGGGAGGCGTGCACGTGTAGAGATGGGTTCCAAACAGAAATAAGCATCTGGCCTTCTACTGTTTTTCTTCAGTTTACTCATCTGCACTCTCATAACCCAATTTTACCTGCCTCTATCTAAAAAGTTACATAAATAAAATGCTCTTGAAGAATTTTTTTTAAAATCAACACAAAAAGATTCTCTAAAGACCATTAAGAGGCCTCGAGCCCCACATTTCACTGTTCATCATTTGTACCGATTATGGTGTGACAGCTCTTGAATTTCCAATGATAACAGCCATCTGACTTGATCTGAGTTCAATGGATTTTCACTAAAATAGAATCATCGCGTTTGTGATGGATAGAAAAAGTAAAGCAATACATCCTGATAAATGCTCCGGCTTTTTTCCTCCTCTGCCCCCCACCCCCTTTCCCCGAGTGTGACCTTGTACAATCTATAAGTGGGCAAAGCTGAGCCCTGGCCACTGCTGCAACGCATCAGGACTTTGAAATTTAAGTAGCTCTGAAACCCATCAATGGGGTGAAGGGAGAATGGCCTGAGAAAGCGATGGATCATGCTTAGAGGACTCACAGGGAAACAGGGTAAGCTGAAGGTCAATACGCAGACATGTCCTGAAGGAACAGCTCAGACGCTCATTCACATTCACATCTCAAAGCCACTGCTGCTGTAGCGCTGTGAGGAGAGATCAGGACGAGAGTAAAATAAAACAAGACTTTCAGAGCATATCATTTCTTCACCGAAGCAAACGGCACAGGGGTACAGTATAAAATAGCCATTACCTGCCGCGGCGGCGGAGGGCCCTAATCACTTCTTCTAAGGGGCAGGGAACATAGTGCAGTGGAATCATTTTGTTCCAATAACAGTACACTTGTTTTCAAAGTTTGACTGTCCCAGTTAACGTGGGAGAGCCTTTAGCATTTTTAATGTGTTGCTGATCGTTTGTAATGGGAGTGTTCAGTGTTACAAAAGTGAGCGAAACTAGAAAGAATGCTTTCCTGAACACACAGGCAATGTAACTAGATTGTTGTACTTCATGCTTTGTGTGCTCTGATACGATTGCAAAGGAAACTTTTGCATAAGTTTCCAATCCGATTCTCATTGGAGTTGAATTTTGCGTTCGACGTCTGTTGCGGTGGTTATTTTAAAGGTGTGTGCTGCCTCTGCAGGGTGAGCGGCCATTGCATATTTTATATATATATATATATATATAAAAAATAAAAATAAATTTACTATATAAATCCGAACCCACCATGACCATGCCTAAAGCAGAAACTGCTGAACAAGTCAAGAGGCTTATTAGCATTTTATGTAAATTAGTTATTACTGTTCTCCACTTCCTTAATTATCCATGTTATTTCAATACAACCCTTTCTTTGATGTGCCAATTCTATATTTAAATAGTGCAAGATTTCTATCGTATCCTCCCGCTGAGGTTTGTTCCATGCAAAAAACATGCCAAGAGCAGCTATTTTAGAGACTACTGGGAAATGTTTAATTGGTTAATCCCATTTGAGTTATGAGGGGGTATTGCCACGCACAGAATATCACAAACATGTAAAATACTGGCTATGAGAAGTTTACTAAAACCTGCAAGACTTCCCCTGAAATTTAGCCCTGAAGACTGTCTTCTTTTCTTTTCTTATTTTAAGATATCCAATTGGAAATGATTCAAAGGAAAACCCTTCAAACTTTTTTGAAATGTGCTAAAAGGTTGATTTAGAGTAGACCTATTTTGAATTAGTCTCTCTCTCTCTCTAGACACACACACATATTTAATCTAAAATAGGTCTACTCTGAGTCAATCTTTTAGCGCAGGTAAATATAGATATATTTGTTCTTGCATTGCAAAAAAGATCTATGCTTGCTCTAGTGAAGAAGTTTAGAAGGCAAAAGATGAAAATGATATTCCACCCAATAAAAAAGATAGAAACAGAAAGCCTCTCTCTCTCTTCTACAACTCAGACACAATCTACCATTGTAAATGAACTGCTCTCTTTCACAGAACTCTACGCTGAGAATTTCTCACAATCATGTTTATGTATATTAATCATGTTCATTGTTGCATTTTAGAACTATTGATGTGCAAAAAAGATACAGCTTAGGAATTTCAAATATACTGTGTGGCTTCCACCTTTCCCTGTTTGTGACTGGACAGAGTCCAGAAAAGTGGTACCCAACCATTTTTTCCTTAGTGACCCCAGTTTGAGACTTGCAGGCAATCCCATGACTCCTGACAACACCAAAGATATGTAAAATATATTAAATAATAATGAGATCATAACCTGATGGTATGATGTCACTTGGGGTTCTGCCACCCAGTTTGGGAATCTCTGCGTCAGAGAAAGGTAGTGGCAGACAATCCTGTCTTTAGTTTCAAAGCAATAAGTGTTTTATCCCACTTTTGAAACTTCTTTTAATGTGTTTATATGTTTTTTGCAAGCAGAGAAGGAATGGTGTGCAAATCTGTGGGTGTTTTTACACAACATCCCCACACATGGACACTCACCCTCCGCATGGGGGATTTGTCGACACACCCCAATGAGACACGGAGACCTTAATTGGTTTAATGCTGGCCGCATTTTTTATTAATCAGAAATCACTTGAGAGGGTGGTGGGAAAATTGCCCGGCAATTCTGGGTCCAGTATGCTAGCTAAAACTATAACCTTATAACTTGGCCACTGACGTGGATGTGCCCTCCAGCGTCTGTGTCGTTCTCAACATGGTTCCCACTTCGACAACACCAAGGCTCTGGCCGAAATGGGGGAACAAGCCCAACTCTGGGCCTGAGCCAGGGGGTCCGTGGTTTCCGGCTGGCGGACAGCGCATGTCCTTTCCGGCCGTGGGAAAAAACCACACACACCCCCAGGGTCATGACCCCAGCGTGTGCTGCGCCCCGCCCATCGCTGGGTATCACATCCCCTTCTCTTAAGGAGATGTCGCATCCTATCCTCTTAATTCCTATTTAACCTACAATCGCATACTGGACCCCTGCAGAATGTGACATATTATTAAATACTCCAATCATCAAAATTCAAACCTTCTGTTACTTCCTTACTAATCCCTTTATCTTCTCTAATTCCAAATTGTCCAAATTAGTGCCAATACTTTGAATTATTAAAATTCGTGAAAACAGAATTGAATTTCGAAACAGCCTATTTATGCCTACTCAACACTGCTCAGGAGGCGAAACCTGAGATCCCTAATATGGGCTACTCGCCAAAATTCCTCCTTGGCCCCTCTACCGGCGACCGGTTCATAACCACAGTGTTAGAGGTGAGGTGGGTGGGCTGACTTCTTCTCCTTCCAGCCACCGAATGCCCTTTCGGAGGGGGCCATGTGAACGCTGCCCCGCCTACAGGGGGCGGGTTCAGGTTTACAGCGTGCACTCTCTGCCGCACGCTTCTTCAATTCTGCCCAGCAACAGGGCGATCTGCCAATGAGCGCTGTAATGCGCTCACCGGCGCAGCCAGTCTCCAACCCGTGCCCAATTCTTCCCAAGGGGGAGGGGGCTGGACAGTTACCCCATCGCTGCCATTTCAGCGGCGAAGGGGACGTCTCGTTTGAATATGGTGGATGGGGGTGTGTGCTCCCGTGACCCACACACCACCCGCCCTGCCCACGCGCCGGGCACTCCGAGAAAATCCAGAGTGCTCCTTGAGTGAACAGGGTGGGAGTTGCATGGACAGGGTAGCCATACGTTGGGCTGCTCATGTGAAGCACCCCACACACACGGTGCCCATGCACCCGCCCCACATAACTACCGCGGACCCCCCGTCTTGTGTAAAAACATCCTAAGTGACTACAGTATGAAGTACCTTACAGGAGTAACTCACCTGAGTTGGTTGTCCGGACAGGTTTTGAGATACAGCTGAAGTGAAAGGCCATTGGAAGATGGATGAAAGGTATAATGCTTCAACATTTTCTTGGGGTTGAATGAAAATAAACAAAACAAAGCTATTCATTTTTTTAATATATAAATCTGCTGCTTACTTTAACAAAAAAAAGGTGAATTTTTAAATTATTATTGTTAGCATTAGCATTTATATATTGCCAGTGATGTACCTGGTGCTTTACAGAGAATAAGATAGACATGGTCACTGCCCGAAAGCTTACAATCTAAAGACAGGGGAAGGGGAGACAGGGAAGGGGGAACAGAGGGAGAGACAAGGGATGCAACATTCGTGAGGATGTGAGAACTCAGGTACACGTTCTTGCCTTGGTTAGAGTAAAGCCAAGATTTAAACATTTATTGAGACTTTATGAGGAACAGTACTGCTTATAAGAAATATCTCCAAAAACAGAAATGCAACCATTACCTTTAGAGTTAGTAGTTTAATTATGGAAAGAAGGTAAGTAAAAGGAACAGGGTGATTGCTTGATTAAAACTTGAAGATTTCTTGATTAAAAATCATCTGTGTTCAAAAATAGCATGGTTCATTGTTTGCTGTTTCCCAAACAAAGATTTGAAGTGTCCAGTGGATAGTGTTTGGTTACAATTCCCCCCTCCCTCCATATTTGTTCTTCTCATAAACCAATGTCTTCCTCTTATAGAAACAGGTTAACTTATTAAAAAGTCTCAACCTGGACAGTGTGTTGCTGAGTTCCCATCACTGGGAAGTACATTGTTCCAACTCTGAAATTATACAGTCTAAAATCATCATCATGTATTTTCATCAGGATGAAATATCGGGAGCTCTGCTTAGTGCAAGGTTTTATTAATGATGTGCTGTCAGAAGCTGGATGCTCTGCATATTTGCATATTAAACAGCTGAGTGAAGAAACATTCCTTTTATTGCTGCAGGGAATAAATCAGTTTAAAGCAAGTTCTCATCATTTATACTCCTTTCAGCTAAGTCTTCTTTTATTGAAATAAATTGTTGAAGTGCTTTGCTCATTCTTTGAATACTGATGAAATTTACCTTGATAGGGCCTCAGGAAAAATAACATTTTCTTAAAGGTACAGTATTGTTCTTTATCTCAATATGACTAAGAAATAATAAGGAAACGCAAATGTCATGCAAGACAAATACTGTTTCTAGACTATAAAATGCATGCACGTTTTAAGATGACGTGATGGATCTTTGTAGTTTTGCCCAAGAGGAAAATTGAGAAAGAGGATACCCTAGTGGAAGAAATAATATGCTTTTAGTTGTATTTATTTGTATTGTGCAGATAGATCTTCCTATAGATTTTTGTTGAGTAAAAGAATCTTTCCATTATGAAAATACTTCTGGATGCTCCGAGATTAACATCATCTTTCTGTTGTCTCCATGTCATCTGTTAGTGGCTGCCTGACTTTAGAAGTCTGCAGTATGGGAGAACTAGAACAAAGTCAATAACGGGGGAGGGGTGGGGTGGGAATAAAGTTTGCATTTTAGTTCCTTTTTTTTAATTGTGCTTGAAATGCCGTGCACAGACATGTCAAGAGACCCCGTTTCCCCAAATCTGTGTAAAGAAATGATTTTGAAATCATAGTTGATTAATAGCGGATAAAGATGGGATTTAGTCGTCTGTCAGAGTTAAGACCGGAACCAGAGAAAAGCTACAGAGGGCAAGTCATTTAAAATTAAAGGGAGAGGTTTGAATGTCATCAGACAGATAATTTGGCTGAAGATTTTAATTGAAATAGAAATTGTCTTTGAGAACAAACTATTCCCCCCAAATCCAGGGTTTTGAAACTCATCGGGACACCTTTTTTCTCTGCTGAGGATGAGGCACATTTAGTGCTGAGAGTGATGCGCTAAAAGGCACTTTAGATTATAGACCAGAGAGGTGACTAAAGTTCCCATCCCCAAGACCCACGTATCAAAATCTTCATATGTCTAAGACCCATATGATGTACAAGCACACACAAGTCTCTCCTGCATCATGATTGGCCAGCGGAGCCGGTGGTTGGCAATCTCCTGCCTGTGGAGATTTCGAACAGCAGCAGTGATTGAGCTGCTGAGATTCCGATTCAATGAGGTAAGGCAGCACGGGGTCTAGCAGTAACCCTAGCTGAGAACCGTACGTGAACTGCCCAAGAACGCAGTTTGGCCACCCCTGCCATAGACCACTTCTGAATGGTGCCTAATTATCACTATAATTAAAACTCAGTTAGCGGGAAACGATTTCATTCCAATTTTTATCTTAAAGTGTTATAGGTAAATCACTGTAATTTTTATTTTTTTTTAATGCCATGCCAAACATTATAACAGTATAAATCATTTGTGACAGGAGTGTCTTGATTTTAAGTGGAAAACAGATTTAATAACACAAAAATAATTTCAAAATCACCCTCTGCCAAGTGAACTATAGCTTTTTTTTCTTTATCCATATTATTTTCAGATATACATAGCAGCTGTAGTTTTATTTTAATTGGACAGCACTAAGTGAGTTGACTTTTATGGGAACAGTGCAACCACTTTCCATTAAAAGCTTACACAGAAGAAAAGGAACCCCTTGAAGCTAAGTTCTTTTTTTTTTTTAAATCAAGTTGGAGTCTCTTCTGGATCACAAGTATACATTTGTCTCTATGTATGTGATGATTTTACACTTTGTTCCTTGAAGTGCATGCCCCAGAAGGCTAACTTTTCACAAATGTTGCCTAGTGTGTACTGTACACATGTAGCAGGGAACAGCATAAGGGAGCAGCTTCTGTGCCTTTAAGAGAGAGAGAGAGTGTGGCTGAAGCCACACCCACTCTGAGGGATAAAGCCAAGGGAACAGGAGGTGAGAAGTCAGAAGCTGTATAGAGCTCAAAGAGACAACATCTATGGCCGCCTTCACAACTGCGGCAGCGAGACCCGTGAGGGAAGACGCAGCAATGGGGAGGAGCCGGAGAGCAGAAGAAGAGCCGGTGCGAACGGGGATGTGCCGTGGCTTCTCTTGCACATGCCAGGGCAAGACATTTTGCACCCTGACATGCATGAGGGAAGCCGTGGCATATCCCCATTCGTACCGGAGGGAAGCCGCGGCACATCCCCATTTGCACCGGCTCTTCTTCTGCTCCCCAGCTCCTCCCCGCTGCTGCATCTTCCCTCGCGGGTTTCACCGCTGGAGTTGTGAATGCGGCCTATGCTGGATGGGCTTGGTTATGTAGCAGCTCTGCACAGCACAGTTTCAGGCCACTAGTTTTTGTGACTTAGGCTGCTTTTAAACGAGGAGCGCTGGAAGCGCCTCCTCAACGCCGCATTAAAGCAAAGCCGCCGGAAGTGACGTTCTCCCTGTTGCCGGCGGCAACTGGAGACACGGGGCTTTGGAGCGTCGCGTTCTTAAGACTTCAGTTATCAGGCTTAAGAACGCGCCGCTCTAAAGCCCCGTGTCTCCAACCGCCGCCGGCAACGGGGGGAACGTCACTTCCGGCGGCTTTGCTTTAATGCGGCGTTGAGGAGGCACTTCAGCGCTCCTCATTTAAAAGCAGCCTTAGAGGATTTTTGAGGACAGGTCCATAAATTACTGTCAGTCAAGATGACTGGGGGACATAACGGGCATTTTTACACACACCTTAAAGTTCTGGATTTTTCAATCTTCTGGGTTTACAAGTCCACAATTAAGTTCTGGATGTATTCTTTACATGCACACTGCCCTGAGGCAGCCTAAAGTAGCCGCAGCTGTAAACGTGAGGGGCTGCCATGGAAACCAAGTGACCACAGCTGCCTGGAGCAAAGCAGTTTACCAGGAGAACTTTTTATACACAAAAGTTCTGGGAGAAGTTCTATGCAGAACTTCAAAGAGCCAGATGTTTAAGATCTGGGTGAGTGATTTAGACGCACAGAAAGTTCAGGATGTAACAGCAAATATGCAGGAGAAATGTGTGTGTAAAAACACCCATTCTCTGACTGTTGGGAGCTTGAAGTATATAGCAGGAAATGGATTACTTGACCAGTAATGGAGCAGTCATTGGCTTGTGGACCAGTTGGCTTTTTCTGTAGTTACCAAGAACGGACACTGTTTGAGACAACATGGTGAACTAGATGAACCATTGGTCTGACCCCGTATGTCACTACATATGTCTGATACCATGCTATGCTATTTTTCTATTACCATCACCTTAGTATGTCACTGGTTTCCAATAGTGCTTGACAGGAAAGACCCTACAAGGCTAACCTGTATTCCCGTTGCTCCACTGAGCACATGGCTTCCCATCTCCTCTGTCTCTGCGTTTTTGGCAGCCAAACTCTTCCTTTTCTTATTTCCCTAAATTTGTCCAGAGCTGGTGGTTGGGAGGCAGACTGAGGAGGCGAGACATATGATTCTTGAATAAAGTTAATATTTATTGTACTTCTTCCTTGGCTTTAATTTGCTATTTTTCTTTTGGAAATATAGCTGCTTTCCAGGCTGTAGTATCTCATTTAAATAAAATAAATAAATACATTTGATACTCCACCCTTTCCCCTAGGGCTCAGGAGAGCTTACAGTGTAAATTAAAAATACATTAAAATCCCTTTAAAAACCCATCTCCAACCCTAAAAAACTCCTCACCCAACATCTAACCCTACCTGCTAAATTCTTTGTCAAAAAGAAAAGTCTTACATCACCTCTAGAATTTTTTTCAGATTTTGCATTTTTCTTCACCATAGATATTTATTTATTTATTTTACAAAATTTATATCCCGCTCTTCCCACCACAGGCAGCCCAGAGCGGTTAACAGCCATAAAAATATACATATACTATAAAACAATTTAAAAGACATTAAAACAGAAAAATAATAAAACAGGGAAAGAACCCCCAACCCTCCCCCATATCCCACCCACCCTTACCCCTCTCCCTCACCAAATGCCGGACGGAACAGCCAGATTTTACAGTTCATACGAAAGGTCAGGAGGTCCGGAGCCAGACAGGCCTCCACTGGGAGGGAATTCCAGAGGTGCAGCGTGGCCACCAAGAACTCCCTATTCAGTGTGGCCCCCTGGGAAACCTGGGGGACCTCCAACATGGTGCCCCCGGATGACCGCAGGGGCCAATCTAGAACCCGGGGAGTGAGGCAGTCTCGCAATTAAGCAGGGCCCAGGCCGTGTAAGGCCTTATAGGTTAAAACCAACACTTTGAATCAGGCCCGGAAGACTATTGGCAGCCAGTGCAGAGATCGGAGCACTGGTGTAATGTGCTCCCGACGGCCCAGCCCCACCAAGAGCTGGGCCACCGGATTCTGCACCAGCTGCAGTCTCCAAGCCGTCACCATAGGTAGCCCCACGTAGAACGCGTTACAGTAGTCTAACTGAGACGTAATAATAGCATGGATGATCGTGACCGGGTCAGGAACCAAAACCGACTGAAACTGCTGCACCAGATGTAACTGGCGGAAGGCACTCCTCGCCACAGCCTCCACCTGGAGATCCAGGTGAAGCTGTGCGTCGAGGAGCACCCCCAGGTTCTGTACCTGGGAAGTCAACGGAGAGCAGACTCCATCAGTCAACGGGGCTGTCAACTCCGCCGACTTACCCACTAATATCACCTCCATTTTGTCAAGATTCCATCGCAGTTGGTTAGCCCTCATCCAGTCCCCCACAGCTACCAAATGTCAGGTAAGCACCGAGACAGCTGAGCCTGGCTTTGTTGAAAATGAGAGATACAGTTGGGTGTCATCCGCATACTGATGATACCTCACCCCGAACTCTCTGATCACCTCACCAAGCAGATGCATATACATGTTGAACAGGAGAGGGGACAAAACTGAACCCTGCAGGACCCCACATGGGAGGTATCGGTAAGATGAAAAACAATCACCGAGTACCACCCGCTGAGTTTTTCCGGTTAGGAATGAGCAGAACCATTCAAGAACGATCCTGCCCACCCCTGCAGTGTCCCGCAGGCACGCCACCAACATCTCGTAGTAAACGGTATCAAATGCTGCCAACAGATCTAATAGGACCAATAGGGTCGATCGACCCTGATCCTTTTCACAGCTGAGATCATCCACCAAGGCCACAAGTGCTTTCTCAGTGCCATGACCCGGACGGAAGCCAGACTGCGAAGGATCAAGATAACCAACACGGTCGAGATGCTCCTGGAGCTGCTGAGCCACTACCCATTCAATAACCTTCCCTAAAAAGGGAAGGTTAGAGACAGGCCGATAGCTGGCAGGGGAGTCAGTGTCAAGCGATGGCTTCTTGAAGAGAGGCCACACCACTGCCTCCTTCAGACAGCCCGGCACTCTGCCCTCCCATAGGGAGGCATTGACCACCCCGGCCAGCAACGGCCCCATTGTCTCCCGGCAGCTCTTAACCAGCCAGGACAGGCACGGATCTAATTCACAAGAGGTGGCTTGAACAGCCCCAAACACCCCCACCACCTCAGCGGGTGTCACTGACTGAAAGTGATCCCACAAAATTGGACAAGCTGGGGCTTCTACAACCTCTACCTCCTCCACTGCATTAAGTGCAGCATCGAGGTCTTGGTGAATACGAGCGATTTTCTCCACAAAATAATCTGCAAAAAGGTCACAGCGGGCAGAAGATGACTCAACCCCCGGGTTGAGGGAGGCCAGACTGACCAGCCCCCGAACAACCCGGAACAGCTCCGCTGGACGGGATTTCGTGGACGCTATGAGGACAGCAAAGAACTCCCTTTTGCTGTCCGCATAGCCACAGCATAGGCTCATAAACTAGCTCTATGTCGCAATCTCTCGGCTTCAGCATGAGATCGATGCAACCGTCATTCCAACCGTCGTCCCTCTTGCTTCAAGACCCGCAGTTCTTCGAAAAACCAAGGAGGCCTGCGGGGCCATTGCCTGGACAACTGACACGTGGGAGCTGTTGGATCGATGGCCTCCTCCAGCAAGATATTCCATTGCTTGACGAGGTCATCAATGAGATGGTCATCGAGGTCAGAGGTTAACTCCCCCAGAGCACCTAGAAACCGCACCGGGTCCATCAGCCTCTGGGGGCGGACCATCCTAATAGGTTCCGCACCCTGCCGGGGTCAGACATGTGCTAGAAGGGAAGTCTGCAGGAGGTAATGATTCATCCATGACAAGGACACAGTTAATATTTCCCCCATTAATGGAGCATCCGCCTGAAGGCCAGTGCAAAACATGAGGTCTAAGGTATGTCCTCCAAGATGTGTCAGGCCATTGACCCTCTGGGACAGGCCCATGGCAGCCATGAACTCATGCTCGGCTCTCCTGAGCACCGCGTCGGCGTGAATGTTGAGGTCCCCCGAGACTATCATCCTGGAGAACCGCAGCGCCACCTCTGACACAGCCTCTGCCAGAGCATGCAGGGAGGCCGCTGTACTGGTAGGTGCACGGTATACCAGCAGCACTCCCCAACTGTCCCCTGCCAAATCAAACACAAGATGGAGACCTTCAGTGCCTACCAAGGCCCACACTGGATGCCTTCTCACAGACCACCCCGCTTTAAAAATCATAGCTACACCGCCACCCCATCCCTCCAACTGCTTCTGGTGCTGCACGGAATACCCGGCCAGAACAAGAACAGCCAAAATAGGCCCTGATTCATTGTCCAGCCAGGTTTCCGTGATACACGCGAGATCGATGGCACAGTCCAGTATCATCTCCTGGACTGTTGTTGCCTTATTCGCCATTGACCTCGCGTTTAACAGCAGCAAAACTGGGTTGAGGGGCCCCTGACCAAGTTCCACTTGCTCATCTGCTGGGGGAGGGGTAAGCAGGATGTGCACTACTAGGCATCTGTCCCAGCTCACCGCTCCCACTCTCCTCCCCCTGAGACCATATCTCCCCTCGCCCATCACGACCCCAATAGCCATGCCTACCCCCCGGCTGTCCCACCCAGACTGCGAGGAAGATCCCCCCATCCCCCATCCCCTCCCTGGGACTCCCTCTCTCTCACAGGGAGTCCCCCCACCCACTTCAGGTGGTGCGCCCCGTCTCACTGGGAGGCAGAGCCTACTCCCCCCCTGCTCCCCCGGCCCTTCCCTGCCACTGAAGGGCCAAATACCACCCCCCTTGGACTCACCTCCTCCCTCACACCGAGGGGGTTAGTCCTACATCCTCTATTCCAATCCCACCCCCCCACCTGCAAATCCTCAACCCCTCTCTGCCACTGAGGGGTATCCTGAAAACCAACCTCCCTACCCTCCTCAACCATATCAATTCCTCTCAACCCCTCAAACTTCCCCTCGTCCTCTGTCTAAAAAACACATTCCCATCCCCCATGCCTTCATTATACGCCCCACCAGCGTTACCCACCCCACCGCCCCTTACCCCACCAAGGGCCCTGCGGCCCTTAGGTGCGCTGCCTGCGGTGCAGCTGGACCACTGGCTGTCTTTGGCTCCTCTGAGCCGGATGTCCTCACTGGAGCGCCGGCCCTGCCCCCTCCTCCATCTAGAGGAGATGGAAACGGAGGGGCAGCAAGTCACAGTTCTGTTGGGGCTCAAGCTGGCCCTACTGCTCTGGCCACTGCCCCGGCCACCATCAGGTCTGGGGGGGGGAGGAAAGATCATCCCCCTTTTGGCGCAGCCGGATGGATGGCTGCCTTTGGCCCCTCTGGGCTGGAATTTCCTGCTGGAGCGCTGGCCCCACCTCCTCCTTCAACCTGGGGAAGGAGAGATAGAAACTGGGGGTCAGCAACTCACAGTTCTGTTGGGGCCTGACCTGGCCCTACTGCTTTTAGAAATGGAAAAGGCCCATTAGATCCCATTTTCCTATTCTTCTTCCTATCTTTATTCCTCCTTCCATCAACAGAGGGTGTTAACAGCTGAGACAATAACCCATACCAGGTGGGTGTTCACCTGCCTGTTTATTAGGTGCCCCATCCCCCCCCCCCCCCCC
>QEPC01000412.1:19234091-19266478 GCA_003113815.1 Sphenodon punctatus | reverse complement strand
GGCCACCACCCACCAGACATGCAGTCCCCATTCACGGTGGGATCTCAAAGAATGTGGTGTCTGCAGTGTGTGTGAAAGTGGGTTAATGTGCACCCATGTCTTGTCAATTAGGTTGCAAGCAGTGTCTCCACATGTACAAGTCCACCAGCACCATAGAGTCACGGGTGAAAATCCTAGTGTGTCCAAGGAGTGACCACTTCCTGCTCCTCTCTCCGCTGTTAATGCTGCCCGCAAGCACATGGAATACATGTAGGGGGCTGCTCGTTTATTAGGCTGGGCACTTAAACGTGAGTGGGGGCTGCACGGACCAAACAGAGATTCCAGCACGGTATTGTCTTGTTTGAAAACATACATAGGATGATTCCCCATTATATATTATTAGCTACTTTGCTGGATAAATGTGGAATAACTTGAGCAGTGAGGCATCTGCTGTTGTTTCATAGTCTAACAGATCTCAACATGGGAATTCCCCCCTCCCCCTCCTCTTCCGTTTAAAGCAGGAGGTAAGACACAAGAACAGAGAGGTGAGATTGGTTTTGTGATGAACTGAAACAAAGATGTTCTTGGGGTATGCCCTCACAAATTTTGGGTGTTTTTAAACGGGATGCCCCATGTTTACATCCGCTGTCCACGTGAGGCCGCACTCATCTGAAATTGGTGCGTGCTCCAGTAACCTATGCATCACCCATCCGGTCCATGCATGAGGCACTCTAGAAAAATCCAGATTCCCCCGTGTAGGGATGGGGTGGGCGGTGAGTGGACGGGGCGGCCATGCGGGGGAGGGCAGGACCGCCCACGCACCCACCCCATGTACTGAGCGCGGACCCCCCCTGCCTGCCCGTCTTGTTTAAACACACCCTTTGTATCGTCTGTTTGCGGAAGAATGAACTCTTCAACATTCTGTCATAATCCTATAACAGCAGTGACAAGAAAGAAGAGAAATATAATATAGTACTGAATGTGAAGTACAAGCTCTATTTTTGTAGCTAGGAAAATTTTGTTTGTTTGTTTACATCTATCCCAGGAGAGGTCAATGTTCCCACCAAGTCCAAGAATCATACAACAAATCTCCATGTAGCTGATAGCTGTGGGTGTACACTCCCCCAAACATTGCCTGTTTCATGATTGGCTGGTGGAGCTGATGGACTGGGGTCTTGGCCAGATTCTGAGGAGCAGCTGCCCTATATGTGCTAAGACTCGGGTGCAATGATATCGGACACAGAATCCCTAAGGTATTATGGGGCCCATGGCTAGCGCTGCACTTGAACTGCCCAAGCGGGTTCCAAGCCAGTTTGTCCAACACCCATCTATAACTTTCCCGTGCTGATAAATGTGGCACTGGGTGTATGTCTCCTGTGATAAGTCCCATAAGTTTCCCTCTCTGACTACTGAGCTATGAGACATTATTTTCATCCAGAAGAAGGAAATGAATAAATCGAATTACATCTCAAAATTGCTTCAACAATGTGTCATTTGCATAAATGATTTTATAAAATTAATATTAGTGTATGATCCCTTATTTTAGTAGTCTTGACAAAGGTGGCAATTGTTAAATTTACTAACTGATAAAATGATTTGGAAAACAAGGCAACACGGCAGAATCTGCCCATGTATGGAGAACACTTCCTAAAAATAGTGGTCAGTAGGAATTGCTTATTAGTCATTTGGATGTAAAAACAATTAAGCAAATGCACATCAAAAGATTTCAGCTTCCTACTTACATACATTTATTTATTTAAATTTTGATCTTTCCTGTCCTGTGGGCTCAGGGTGGGTTACAACATAGTAAAACACAAAGACACACACATATATGTAAAGTCATTTAAAAAATGCTCACCAAGCCCCTATCCCTGTCTGCCAAATGCTTGGTCAAATAAGAAAATCTTACATTGCTTCTAAAAAATGTTTGAGCTTTGGTGAACCTCCAAGGGAAGGATATTCCATAGTTGTAGAGTAGCCACCAGCCCACCAAGGATGCTGTTCTATACGCTCTTGCTGTATGTCCATGGCCCATTGATGGTATGTGAAGGAGGGCTCTTGGCTATCTTTAGGGGCCACGCTGCAGCATAGGGCAGGACATGTTGTTTTGGATAGATGGGCTACGCTATACGTGAGATATGAAAGTGCCAAAAGCACAACCTTCACATTGTTCCATCAGCACAACCCTGTGGAGGTGAATGGGTCTTACATTGGGGGAACATAAGGTTCAGATTCTGATGTTTTAGTCTGAAGCTGTAGTCTCCCAAATCATGGAAGACAGCAGGGCTACTCCCAGGACTGGACTTAGGAATTTTGCACCCCATGGCCATTCTCAAGCTGCTGCCCCCAAGCCAAGCCCCGCCCCCACGCTGCGTGTTCATGGGTGGGGGAGCCCCATGGGAACCACGCAGCACACCCGCAGTGACTGGGCGTGCATGCGCGCGTGCACCCAACATGCATCCCCACTCGCATCCCCACTCATCCCGGTTGCACCATGGGCACCGGGGGAAATGGCAGTTGCTCCATGGGTGTGGATGAGCGGGGGGTGAATGAGAATGCGTGTGCGGCCGGGTGCACGTCCAGCCCACACACCGGCGTACCTACTGACCCTCTACCTGGCGGAGCCATGTAAAAACAGAAGGTTGCTGGCTTGTAAACAAGGTTCTTCAAGATGGCTCTGACCATTCTCACAGCACCCACCCTTCCAGCCCCGCATGGAATTTTTTTTTAATATTCCTAGAAAGGGTTGGAAGGAACTGTCATTCTCAGGGGGAAGAGTACTTTTTATACTAGAGGAGTTTGAGATCATCATGTGGCCTATTATTTGAATATGGTGAGCATGCCATGCAGAACCCAGTTGTGAAAATGTTTGAAGCCATCTTGAAGAACCTTCTTTACGAGGCGACAACCTTCTGATCACTCACATGGGGAGGAGTTGTTTGTAAACAAACAGTGTTCTTTCCCAGTCCGATAGGTGTCCACTGCAGGCAGATGACAGAGACAGGTGAGGTATGGGGACCCAGGCAGCAGGCTTCAACTGCGAGCAGCAGCCGTGTAGGGAGAAAAGTTTTTAAAAAAAGAAGCAAAAACCACCCCAAAACGGAGGAGGATGGTGAGGCACCAGGATTACCGCCCCCTCAGAAAATGCTGAGTAGCCTGCCCTTAAATCCAGGCCTGGCTACTCCAAAGTGTGTGGTTGGTGCAATGTGGCCAATACTCAGTTTTCCAAAGAGGCATTTTGGAAGCCTATGAGTTGTGATGAGAATGAAGTAGAAACCTGATCCTACTGAATTGAATGACAGCTCTGCTGTTGACTTCACTGGAGTCAGGAAGTCTCCCTTAGTTTTCTACGTGCTTAAATGACGTTTGAAAATGTGACTTCAGTCTTAAATAATTTAGGTGCATTAGTTTATCCCACCACTCCCCACCAGAATCTGTTTAATCTATGTCCTATCCTTATCCAATTCCTTCTGCCTGTCTGTTCAAGCTTGATTTTTAATAAAATCGAAGTCATAGCTCTTAGGAATATGGAGTTTCTTCATTGGGTGAAAGCTGACATAACACTAACTCCACTTGAACACTTCTTGAACATGTCTTATGCATGTTGCAGGGCTCCCTAGGGTCCTAATTCGGTCCTGCAACATGCATAAGAAATGTTACTGGTGTTAACGTGGAGTTAGTGTTGTGTCTGGCTTTGCCCATTGTGTGTCTGTAGAACATCTAGCATAATCCTCCTCTGAGTGTTACTTTAATAAAAATAAATAATAGCGATTATAGTAATAAAAGAGAAGAAATTAGACCTCATTCACACCTGATGGTATCACGGTGGTCATGCTCCCACAAGGCAAAGACACGGCGGGGGAAAGGAGGCAGAAGCCAGAAGTACCGCTGGTGCGAATGGGGATCTGCCGCGACGTCACTCACGAATGACAGGGCTCAAAATCCAGCCCTGTCATTCGTGAGTGAAGCCGTGGCAGAATCCTGTTCGCACTGGCAATACTTCCGGCAACCAGCTCCTGCCCCCTGCCGTGTCTTTGCCTCGCGGGAGTTGCCGCCGTGCCGCTGTCAGATGTAAATGTGGCCTGAGATACCTATGAAATCACACTCTTCCAGAAAAGAAACTCTAATCCTCAGATAGTAGAATGAATTGCTAAGCATCTACAAAATTGTTTGGGCTCACTCTCACAATATGGGGGGGAAAAGGCAGAACCTGTTTGCTGCACTTAAAAAATAAAATAATGCTAATAAATTTATTTGCAGTCTCTCTTGCTTCTCATTTGCAACCCCCACCCCAAACCTGCAAGTGTTCTGGCTGAAACCAAGGTTTAGTAATTGTATATTCCTCCTTGTGAGTTGTTCGTAACATCAGAAACTTCAGTAACATTACCCCACAGCATGTGCAACAGTGCGCCATGCAAAAACCTGCCCACAGCATTATAGGATTGCTAGCAGTGACTGTGGCAGCACACGGAGCAAAATTAACACCAAGGGAAGCAAAGTGTGAGGAATGATAAGGCACAATAGTGATCTCCTGCAGGAAATTAAAAATGTGGGAGAGGTGACTCATGTGAATACATCCTGTGTCCCTTGAGTCATCCTGCCCCTTAACTTCAAACACTGTTCATGCTCCTGCTGTAATGTATGACAGCCCACGTGTATGACTAAGCATGTTCATTTGTTTGCTCAAGATTTCAGTACATGCCCATTGATTGTATGCTGTTCCGATCCCTCATTCACCGAGTTACAGAATCAGAGCTCACTTTAAGTCCATGTTAAAAAAGAGACGCACATGCTATTATTATCTGCTTCACCCTAGAGCAGTTTTGTACGGCATGTCAGAAGACCCTTTCCCACCAGGATATGTTTTCGTTTTGCTTCTCCAGCAGAAGCACTGTAATATATTGATTCTTTACAAGAAAAGCGAAGTCTTGACTAAATGAGTTACTTGTAACATAAGTGTATATATCTCAATTTACCTTTTGGCTCCCTGGTCGATGCATCATTTAAACCGACGGTTTTTATTTTCCTTATTGTCCTTTGATTTCTTATTTAACTCCTTGAAGCCAGAGACAGAAATTGTGCAGCACGCAACTCACTGCAAGAAAGGAGACACCCTTCTAAAGCTTTCATTGGGTGAAAACAGACATAACACTAACTCCACTTTAACACCACTAACATTTCTTATGCATGTTGAAGGGCTGTATTGGTGCCCTATGCAGCCCTGCAACATGCATAAGAAATCTTAGTGGTGTTAAAGTGGAGTTGATGTTATGTCAATTTATTAGGAGCGTAATAGTCTTTTATTATTTTGTTAGATTCATTACAATAGGAGGAAACATTTTCATTTTCGTTTGATTTTTGTTTTCTATTACCTTTTTGTTTCATTTCTTTCATTATCTCCTGCAGACCTGTCTCCCGTTTGCCCCCGGAGAGGTGTGAAATCAACTCGGTTGGTTCTTCCCTGGAGACTGATGGAGCCCAAGAGGTTCTGGAATTCTCTTGCCGGAGTTACCATCTGATCTTGACGACCGCCCGCTCGATGACCTCGTTACTTTTTGGAACCTTGTTGAATGAGGCCATCGACCGGACAGCTCCTAAGCATCTGCTTCCCCAGCATTGGCACCGCAGGCTTCCCTGGTTTGGTCTGTTTTCATGGGTTGGTCTAGCCTAGTCTGGTTTCATGAGATCAGTTTCAATGGGTGTTGCCTGCTGATGCAGAGGATGTTCTTGGGGTGGTCAGAGCCACCTCTTGTGATCTGGACCTGTGCCCGTCCTGACTGGTCAAGGCCAGCCAGGCGACGTTGGGGTCATTGCCGGTAGGGGTGGTCTGTGCTTCCCCTTGGGAGGGCAGAGTGCCGAGCTGCCTCAAGTGGTGGTGCGGCCTCTGCTCAAAACCCAAAATCACTTGACATTGACTCCTTTGCCAGCTATCGGCCTGTCTCTAATCTTCCCTTTTTAGGGAATATTATTGAACGGGTGGTGGCTCGATAATGCAGGAGCATCTGAATGGCATCAGTTTTCTAGTTCCCTCATAATCCGACTTTCATCTGGGTTATGGTACTGACGATGCGCTTGTGACTTCGGTCAATGACCTTCACTGGGAACTGGATCGGGGTCGATTGACCCTGTTGATCTTGTTAGATCTTTTGGCTGCTTTTGATACCATTGACCACGAGATGTTGGTGATTCACTTGTGAGACTGAGCCGGGGTGGGCGGAATTGTTCTCAAATGGTTCCACTTATTCCTGGCCAGAAGAACTCAGAGGGTGGTGCTCAGGGATTTTTCTTCATCTCCCTGGGACCTCTCGTGTGGTGTCCCGCAAGGTTCCATTCTGTCTCCTCTCCTGTTCAATGTGTATATGCAGCCATTAAGTGAGGTCGTGAGAGGGTTTGATGTTCGGTGTCCTCGATATGCTGATGACACCCAACTCTACCTCTCTTTTTCATTCGATCCAGACCCCGCAGTCTCTGTACTTACCCAATGTTTGGCGACTGTGGGGGACTGGATGAGTGTGAGCCGACTGAAGCTGAATCCCAACAAGAAGGAGGTGATGTTAGTGGGTAAAGCGGTGGGTGTGACGTCCCCTGTCATTGATGGGGTCCGTCCCCCACTGGTTCCTCAGGTTATTGGTCTGGGAGTGCTCCTCGATTCCCGGCTCCACCTGGATGTCCAGGTGGAGACTGTGTCGAGGAGCATGTTTCACCTACACAGTCTTCGCCCCTCATATCTCAGGGACTGCCTCACCCTCTGTGCCCCAGGATGACCCCTTTGGTCTGCCAGGGGTGCCTTCTTGAAGGTCCCCCGCGTAAAGCGGGGGGCCACAATGGAGAGGGCGTCCTCGGTGGCTGGGCCACGATTATGGAACTCCCTCCCGGAGGAAGCCCGTCTTGCCCCAAGTATGTTTTCCTTCTGGCGGGCCTGCAAGATTTGGCTGTTGTCCCGGGCCTTCGGAGGAGGGGAGGGGGGATGGGATAAAAGTTTGGGGGGAGGTGGTTTTTAGGGGATTTTAGATGTTTTAAATTGTGTGTTTGATTGTTATTTGAAATCATTTTTGTATTGTATTTGTATTTTTGTATTGTAAGCCGCCCTGGGATACCATGGGCATGAGGGGGCGGCTAAGAAATGCAAATAAATAAAATAAATAAATCACATCTATTCTGTCCCCTCTCCTGTTCAGTGTGTATTATGCAGCCTCTGGTTGAGGTCATGAGAGAGTTCGGTGTGAGATGTCATCAGTACGCTGATGATACACAACTTTTCGTCTTGTTTTCTGGAGACTCAGGCCCGGCAGTCTCGGTGCTTACCCAGTGCTTGGCAGCTGTAGGGGACTGGATGAGGGCGAGCCGTCTGAGACTGAATCCCGACAAGATGGAGGTAATGTTGGCGGGTAGGGCTGAGGGGGTGGTAGCTCCCGTCATTGGCGGGGTCTGCCCTCCTTTGGTCACTCAGGTTCATAGTCTGGGGGTGCTCCTTGACCCACAGCTCTGCCTGGATTGTCAGGTGGAGGCTGTGGTGAGGGGAGCATTTCGCCAATTACATCTGGTGTGATGGCTGCAACTTTATGTCTCAGACTCGGATCTGGTCACCATCATCCATGCTTTCATTACGTCTTGATTAGACTACTGTAATGCACTCTACATGGGGCTACCCCTGAAGACAGTCCGGAGGCTGCAGCTGGTGCAGAATGCGGCGGCCCATCTCCTAACGAGGACGGGCTGCCGTGAGCATATTACGCCTGTGCTACGTTCTCTGCAGTGGCTGCTTATTGTCTTCCGGGCCCAATTCAAGGTGTTTGTGATAACCTATAAAGCCCTAAATGGCTGGGGTCCTTCTTATCTGCGAGACCGCCTCAGGCCCTGGGTCATTTCACGGCCCCTGCGGTCGGCCGGGGGCGCCCGTCTCAAGGTCCCCCGGGTATTCCCGGTGGCGACAGTGGAGAGGGCGTTCTCGGTGGCCGCACCTAGGCTGTGGAACTCGCTCCCAACGGAGGCCCACCTATCCCCAGATCTTCCCTCTTTCAGAAGATATTATAAGACCTGGTTGTTCCGCCGGGCCTTCGGGGAGGGTGGGGGGAGGGGTTTTTTTTGGCCTTGAGTATTTCTGTCTTATAGTATTTTTAGTATTTTAAATGGATTTTATATTATATTATTTATATTATGTTTTATGTTGTTTGCTGCCCCGAGGTGCGGGATATAAATGTCTGTTATTTATAAATACATCTGGTGCGGCAGCTTTGGATGTATATCTCAGACTCCCACCTGGCCACTATCATCCATGCCTTCATTACCTCAAGACTAGACTATTGTAACACACTTTACATGAGGCTACCCATGGTGATGGTTCGACGAGCGCAGCTGGTGCAGATTGCGGTGACCTGTCTCCTTATAGGAGCGGGTCTCCATGAGCACATCGCACTGGTGCTCCACTCTCTGCACTGGCTGCCTATAGTCTTCTGGGTCTGATTCAACGTGTTGGTTTTGACCTATAAATCCCTAAATGGTCTGGGCCCTGCCTACCTGCAGGACCGCCTCACTCCCCGGGCCCTGGAGCAACCCTTGCGGTCGGCCACGGGCGCCTTCCTGGAGGTCCCCCAGATATCCCAGGAGAGGGCGTTCTTGGTGGCCGCACCCAGGCTGTGGATCAGGCGGAGTCTTGATTGGCTCTGGACCTTCCCTCCTTTTGACGAAAATGCAAGACCTGGCTGTTCCGCCAGGCATTCGGTGCGGGGGATGGGTAAAGGGTGAGGGGTGGGTTAGGATGGTAGGGTGGTTTATTTTAGCTCCCAGTTTAATTGTAGAGTTTTAATAATTTATTATTGTATTTAAGTTTTATTTTGTTGATTGTTAGCTGCTGTGAGCAGAAGAGGCAGGATAAAAATATATTAAATAAATAAATACATTTTAAATGTTTTATTTTAAATTTTCATTTTTATTCATTTCAATGGGCATTTCCCATTCATTCCAGTGGGCATTCACTCGCATGGCTTCAATTTGCCAAAATAGTGGTTCTAAGTTGGCTCTGACACTTTACCCATCCCCAAACTGTGGCTGCGAGCTGTTTAAGTGTTGCATTTTTTAGGTGACTCCCTCTGTGGGCCTGGTACCTGGCGTGTGCGTCTGTCTGTCTGTCTCTCTCTCTCATTGAGGCGCAGAGTACCAGCAGTCTGTGGGTGCTTCCATCAATGTCTCTAATGCTTATGTGGTCTCCCCCCGGAGACTAACAGCAGTCAAAGCAGCTGCAGTACAGCCTATGGCTTTCACTGGTGCCTTCCCACCAGTGCCCCTGATTGGCTACTCCAAGTTCTGGCAGCAACAAACAAAGCCCTATCACAGGAATTCTCTGTGTGTGTCAAGAACTGCGTGATGTTTTAGCGATCCCGATTGGCCAGCAGAGATGCCAGTCTTCGCCTCGTTCCCTTTGTTCTTCCCCCAGCTTGAATTGATACACTGTTTGTTTTTTTCTCACTGCAGGCACCGTCAAACAAAACACAACCAGTATTTCTAAATGATATTGTGCTGTTTTTTAAAATGGTTTGTTTTCTGTTTACTGTAAACAAAATGACAACGTTTTGTTTGAGCTGCACCGTTTTGTTTGCGCTGCCATAAGCCATCTGAGAAGGGCAGGGTATAAATTTGAATAAATCAATAAAATAAAAATAGAAAATGTAAATGGAAATGCACACCTCTGTAATCTAGAAGGCCGCCACATCCGTACTAGACTAACTAGTCCTACTTAAACAAGACTTATTATACCTAAACTGTCTCTGAGAGAGATTTGTCAAACCTACTTTTTAAATGTTCCAGTTGATGTGGATACTCTAACCTCTCTAGTAAATCTACTTTATTGACTGTTCTTACAGTTTGTTTATTTATTTATTTATTTATTTGGGGGGGGGGGTGTCTTCCCTGTATTTAATATAACTCCCCCCCCCCCTGTCTCCCCCTTCCTTGTCTCTCTAAGGCCACTTTTGTATTTAATATAACTCCCCCCCCCCCCGCGCAATTTTAGCCCATTTAAGTTGAATGATTATTTGTATGAGGTTCAACAGCCTTTTTCAGGATAGGGGGTGGTTCCTTGTCTCTTGTCCTAGTTGCTTTAGCAGAGTGACCCTGAAGAAACGCAGTTAAATAGACAAGACAGGCAAGAAGTGGGAAAGAGATACAAGACTCTGAGACTAGTGGTTGGTAACCATAGGTGAGTTGGAGAGGGCTTCATGCTCCTTTATTTTTAACGCATTAGGAGGGTTTGGTTTGGGTTAGCTGGGGATGCAATGAAGAAGGGCTGGTCTAATGGGGACGCGAAAGTAGGAGAGTGGTAAAAAAGCATGAAGACCTAGGGGGAGAGTCAGGAAGAAGTTGGGTGGGGAGAGTGGTAAAAGTCAAGAATGAATGCAGTCACACGGAACGGGGAGGAAGAGCCAAATGATTAGGATGATAGGAGTTTGGGGGCAAGCAGCTAAACAACAAAGGAAAATGTCTGCTGGACATCAGTGATAATTCAGGCCATCGTGTGGGTCATTTCTGCTGTTGTTTCCAGGTGTTAATAAAAGTGATTGGTTTAAAAAAAATAAAAACCTGCCAAACCCCATTTACTCCATGTTATTTTAAATGTGTGAATAGATTACATTGCTGGATGCCTCGACAAATAACCCACCAATGTGATCACACAAACCAACAGATAATAATGGTGTAATTTTTTTTGTGTGTTTTCCTGCTACCATGGGGAGAACCCCTTTCCTGTTTCAATCATCAGGAAAGAGAGCGAGCACGCTTCCAGCCCTGGAACAGCAAAGGGTGTTCAATTTATATTCCCAACCCAGCCAGCTTGTTGCTGATTCCCACCCGGGGTGCAAGCAGACAAACTGTGGTAGCCCATTTCCTGCACCACATCCTTGCGGTGGGCAGTTGCCACCCCCAAACTGTGGGGCAGGCATGAAGAGCTGGACAGACCGTCACCAGGAAGCCAGATGGGCCAACCACTGCTGGAACTGCTGCCGCGCCTGGGTTAAGCCAAGGCACTGGCTATGCTAGCGGGTGCCCAGTGTCACAGGTTGGAGGTCCGCACCCCCACTTTAGCGGGTTTGAGTGACTCAGTTTCCCTCGCTCACAGCCCACTTGAATCAGTTTCTCTCTGGCTGATTCAATCCTGCTGCAGGGGCAACCCCTTTGTCACCCAAGGGCCCAATCCTTCCCGTTTACAGACTCTTTAATCTCTGGGGTCCCAAGAGCTTGAAAGCCCTTGTTGCTCACCTGTGTTCCAATGTTAGACACAGACACTTCTTCATAAAGATAAGAAGTCAGTTTATTGATTTACATAAGCAATATAATTGATACAGAGTGCTACTAGAAATCAAAGGTAAATATAACACATTCCTAATTTATACTGGTTGGGTTCCTAAATAAGCATCTTACTCTACAAGGTCCGTAAGTTCTGGCTCCTCAGTCATAGGTGTAGAATGACTGGGCACTGATCTCTTCGTTGGTAGAAAGCAAAATGATGCCTCTCAGTCCATGGTTCAGCTCAGCCCTCCTGGCTGCAAGATGTTGAGTGAGTTCCCGATAGTCCCTGTCCTCTCTGGGGTACAACTCCTTATATCCCCAGGAAGAAGCCCCTCGCATCTTCTCGAGGCTTCTAGAATTCCTTTTGTTCTCTCTATCAGCTTTCTGTGTCTCTTGCACGTAGGCAATGGCTGCCTGTATTAGCATTTAAATCTCTCTGGCCATCCGTCTGGGGTGAATCCACAAACTGTCTTTCCATTTCCTGGAGCTTCATCATGAATCGAGTTCTACATGCCTCAGTTGTAACATTACATACATGTGGAACCTTTTGCTTTACATATTTACTAGGCTTGTGGCCTACCTGTAGACCAGTATCACACGTGTGTGACCCTGTGTTCCTCCGTGACACCCAGCCTGACTGTGATCCCGCCCCCAGCTGCGACATGGCTGTGGGCAACAGTGCCCGGTGCTCAACGCCCTGCAGCTGTGCTCCCTGCGTGGGGAGGCAAGCACGACCCGGATACACCAGTGGCTCCGCCGTAGGCAGCCTTACTCCATGTTAGGTAAAAGTTGTTCTGTGATGCAGCCAGCTGCTTTCCCTAACCTGGGGGAATGCATCGCATGGCCCGGTGACCCAGAGTGGGGTAAAAGCTACTGAAGGCATGGTAGCCTCCCCACTCTGTCTCGCTGAATCTGTCCCCAAACCATGTCAGTTAATTAGCGGGATTTTACCTCCACGCAACATTGATGGTATCACTAGCAGCGGCGGCAGCAGTCATGCGGCAGAGTAGAACTAATTGGGCGCAACTTGGAAATGGTGATTATGGGCAATGATTAACACCTGGAGAAAATTCTAAATGTGTAAGAATCCTCTCATTCAAATGTGCCCTTAGGGGACTACTTTGTCCCAGAAGCATTGATTTGGAATGGTTCAGGAATGGAGACCATTTGTGACCTTGTGTCCCTCCTGCTGAGCTACCTGCCATTCTCCAAATTACTCTCCATTTTTGCTGGGGAAGAGCGACTCCTTTAAGATGGACTTTAACAACACTGCTACTGTAAGAGGCTATAAACCTACTAAGAGAAGAGTGTTGTTTGGGAGGAATTTCCAACACTGTCATTTTATGTATGTGCTTGTGGAAGACATTCTGCTACCATTAATCTCTGATGACACGCAGCTAAGGATGGAAATTTGTTTAATTATTAGGTAGGATGTAAAAAAAAAAATGATCAAGGAATTCGGATACAAACTCTTGACTACCATAGGTTGACTAGAGGGAAAGGGGTTATTCAGCACTTACATTTAGTTGTGGCATAATCAATATTTACTGGAGTTGGAATTAAGTGAAAGATCATTTAGACTAGAGGTGGGTGTATTTTTACAGCGTTTTTTTGTTTGTTTCTAGGACTGTTTAATTGTAATGGTATTTCGTGTTTCTCTGTGCTTTATTGGTATGTATGTGTTTGTTTGTACTTTAGGAGGTTGGATAATGGAAAGAGAGAATCCAATAAACATCTTTGCTGAGGGTAACTATTATCTATGGATCGACACTCCTATTTCATGCGGTCTTTGCTGTGTGGAACCAGGAAAGCAATTCATGGCTCAATTAGCTATCTTACTTCCTCTGTTTAGAAACTATCATACTAAAACACAATAATAATTGTGCTCTTTGAATCCAGTCATTATACACCTCCTTTAA
Source organism: Sphenodon punctatus (assembly GCA_003113815.1). Taxonomy (NCBI): domain Eukaryota; kingdom Metazoa; phylum Chordata; class Lepidosauria; order Sphenodontia; family Sphenodontidae; genus Sphenodon; species Sphenodon punctatus. Next base: position 19,253,300 of record QEPC01000412.1, on the reverse strand, counting down.
CACTTCATTTCCCAACCTATTTTAATTTGTGCTTATAGGGCCTGATCCTATGGAGACTCACACACTTAGCTTTGCCACAATGGTTAGTCTCCAGGGATGGGCAAAGTTCCCAGACACAATAGACATTCTCGACAATAGAATAGACATTGTGTCCGACATGTCTATTGTCAGAAAAACTAGACTTTCTTGACAATAGACATTCTTCTCAATAGACTTCTCAACATTCATGAAATTGAGAAGTAGCAAGTGCACGCGCATAACTTAGTTACAGGGGACCCTGAGTAAACCAGGGAGCACACTAAGCAGATGAGGAGCTAGGGAAAGCTTTGACGGAAGAGGTAGGTTTTCATGCTCCCCCACAGAGAGGCGTAGACAGCTGGGGGAAGCGCGTGGTTTCCTCGCTGACCCTAGAGGAGTGGAGAAGCCTGCTTTGCCAGCTGGGCATGGAATGTGTCAGGTGGAGGGGACTGCCCAGACTGTCTTGATCGCCCGACTGTTGCAGGCCTCGAGGGAAAGTGGAGTTGTGGCCTGTCAATTCCAGGTCCAGATTGTGCTGGGGGTTGGATACATTTTGAGGAACAAGGCAGTTGCAAGCAGGCAAGGGTGGTGGCAAAGGAGGCGGGGAACTCCTGAAAGGGAGTGCTTCAGGAAACAAGCACAGAGAGAGAGGCAGGAGGGCAAGACTATGAAGGGCCTTGAAGATGAAGACAAGGAGCTTGGGCAGAATGTGTTCAGGTAGAGTGAAAATTGGAGGGGCTGAACATGATCAAAGTGATGGGCAAAATGGTTTGTTTGTTTTTAAAGGCAGCAACCGTGGGTGCAACCCAGAGCACTCCAGAGTAATCTTACTGAAATTGCAGGCCTACTTCAGAGTAAGTGGTGTCAGAATTGTGTCCCAGGTTTATACTTGCTGAACAATGAAAACCTGCTGTACCCTTAGTTCTGGCACAGTAGATATGTTCCCAAGGCATTGTTTTCTAACAGTACAGAGTGGAATTGATTTTCAGAGCCTAGGTAAGTGCACCTGCTTTAAATGTGCACTTGCTGCATCAATAATTGAATAATTTCTAATATCACAGACAATTTAATGCTGCACAATGCAGACTTTATTAAATATCTGTTTGTCAGGCCATCCCCCAATCTATAACTTCAGGTCTGTTCTTGGACTTACTTTGATAACACTGGCAGAGGAAGAAATTCAATAAACATCTTCTAATGGATTCTCACTTCATAAAATATATTAATGATATGACCTTTCTTTTTTCTTTTTCTTTTTTTTTTTTTATAAAAGGAAGTAAGAACACGCCTGACTTTAATCCATTGCATTTTAAACGTGATACTGAGAGAGAGAATTACTTCCTGGGTTGCTTACTAAGAAAAGGAAAATGCACAGTAGAACCTGGGTAAAACCAGTAATTACAAAGATAAGAACATTTAATTATAAAAACCAAAATTTGGAATTTAAATCTGATGACCATTCCCCTCCCCCCCCCTCAATCCTTGCCTATTTAGAGAGCTAGAACTAGTGAGTTGGTTACCTCCATGGGGGGGGGGGGGCAGGGGAGACAAATTGGACGGAGGCAGAGAGCTCATCAGTAGAGAGGTAATCTGGTGAGATCTCACCATATCATTACAAAGAGTTAAAGCCTTACTTACAGAGGAGAACATTACAGTCTGAGCATTTTTTAAAAAAATATTTTTTTGACAATGCAAGACCTTTTTATTCAAGCAAGCGTTTGGGAGGCAGAGATAGGGTTAGAGAGGTGGAGTATTATTATTTTTTTGTTAATTATTATTGTTTATTTTATTAGTTTTTTGAATGCATATTTTATATACTTCATTGTAACATGCCCTGAGTTCTAGGGAAAGGGCAGGATACAAATTTGAATGAATGAATGAAGTGTTCATTCTCTCACGCTCTCCCCTAACGGCTGCCCTCACGATCTCCCCTAACATAGAAATGATGCTCTCTGTAAATTGCCATATATCGGAGGCAGGCCAATGGCAGCTCGGGAGGTAGCTCTTCTGCCACTCTCGGAAGATATAGCTGCGTAGGGGTATGTCCATGTGGCTCCATTAGGAGCGAGAGAAACTGAGTCACCATTTCAGCCGCCGGAACCTCATTGGGGTGGGGGGGCTATGGAAGCAGGAAACCCTGCTACAGCTGCTGCCCGAACCCACCAGATCAACTGGCGGGGGTGGGGTGGGGGTGTCTTGGAAGAAGCCCATCCCTCGGATGGGGAACAAGGGGCAAGCTGCGATTAATGTCTTGCATCTTGTGACCCTCGATGATATGAAAATTCGGATTCTTGTGCGTGGGAAATTTGTTGTCCACCCCCTATATGATCCAACTGATTTTTAAGGACTCATTAGACTGTTCCAATTTTAATTTAGGGTGTCAATATATAATGTCATTCATTTCAGGGAAAGAAACAGATCTGATCTTGTGGGGTTCTCATCCATCCCCTCTGTGACTCCTGTCTATCCTGAAAGTGTAAACGATGGGTCTTTCAAGCAGTTTCAGGACTGCAGCTGCGGCAACTTTATGGAAAGAAGATCCCAACTGTTTGTCTCAAAATGGCAGTTCAAGTGGCTTTCATTCAGAGGCCTCAGTTTTAACAAGTGTTAGGTTTTGGCATTGTGAATCAGTGACTTTACCACTCCAGAAATATTTTTATTTCACTTTTCCCCCCTCTCTAAATAAACCCCACCCCTAAAACCATAAGAATGATTGTACGAAAACTGCAGTTTTTATAGAAATGGATCGAAATGACTATCTTTAACAGATGTCACCTGCAGCTGTCAGAAAACACATAGGTACTAGCAGCCCCATTGTTTTCTGCTGCATCCCTTCCCCTGCATTTCTTGTATTAGCTCAGGCACAATTGTACCTGGACGTGAAAATAGGTGTTTTTCCCCCTCTCCAAACATGAATTGTAATTTTCTGCCCCATGATGAATTCTGCTGTGCTGGTGGAGGGGGATTCATACACTTATTGTGATGGATAATAAACCGCCAAGGTGGAAAAGAAACCCTCCTGTGGAAGTGTACGAAACCAGGCTATCGCTCTTAGCACCTAGGTGCTTCTAGACTGTGAAAATAGAGAAGTAAAAGGTGGGCTTTATTTTTTTATTTTTCCTTCAGAACGCTCTTCCCATATGAAGCAAAATATTATTAATCTAGACTGCCTGCTACTTTCATTTACCATGGAGTTGCTCATGGGATTACAGGCACAAAGGTTTCATAAATTTCAAATGAAATATGAACATTTGTTGTCAAAATACTGTTAAGCTATAAAAGCTCTTCTCGTAGTAGTCCTGCTTTTTTATTGTAACATTTATATCCATGGGCATTAGTGTGTTCTTGGATATGAAGGGGGGATGTTATTTTTTTCCCTATCAATTTTGTCTTGATTTCCATCTTGGTGACAGAGAACAGAGCAGGGCATTGGAATACATCAGATATTAATCTCCTTATTTCCAGAACTGTTGCAGTTCCTCTCAATAATTAGGTGACAATGCAAGGATCATATTGTGGCCCATGAGTTTTGCTACCTAGACTTCTCCAGAGACAGGGGTATGAAAGATTTTGGCACTGCCTTCTCCCCCAAATGCAGCCAGAATAAATAAAGCCACATGAGACACAGCAGGCCCAATTCCCCGCCCATCTCGGGGCGGGCAAGCACAGCAGACACACTGGGCCAGCGGAGAGAGCGGTCCAAATGTTCTGCCCCTCCTCTGCCCCCATGGTGCCCTGTCGTCACATGTCCCGTCATGTCCGCAGAGCAAGCTGAAGCATCCACATGCACAGATGTCCAACACTGCCCCACCCACTGTCCTGCTTCCCCCCCCCGGGAAACGGTCATTGGTATTTAAAGCATTTAAACACAATGAAGTTGAAAATGATTGATGCTGGTGTTAAAAAAATAATCAAGTAGTAGTTGGTCCAATATCATCTTGAACTACTTTGTATCCATTTCTTACATTTGGGACCAACACAACAGCCACACACTCTCCTGTTTCAAAGACACATTTTCTTTCTGACCCAATTGCACATGCAGTCTGGTGATAGCACAATGACAAGATAATTGTCGACAGGCATAAGAGAAACCTGAAGCAGCAAGATGGAAAATTAATCCTTTTGAAATCTTTTAAACTCGGTCTAGATGCTAGAGGGCCACATACTTTGTTTTATACATGAAGGCCAAACTAGTGATTTGCATACCTCCCAACAGTCCCTGTTTAGGATGGACAGTCCCTCTTTGGGTGTTGAAACCAACTGTCCCTCTTCAGGGGTCAAAGTCACTCCAGGGGAGAGAGAGACAAAAAACCGTAGGTATTTAAGCCTCGGATCCCTCAACAATGTACCTGGTACTGTACAATCATTAATCAGAAATAGGTTGTTGCTACCCTAGGAGGCTTACAGCCTAGAAAAGAGAATGACGAGGGGAACAAAGGAAGATACAGGGTTGCCTTGGGAAGGCTACCGTACCTTGGGCAGCCTTAACCGACTCTGGGCAGCTGGACCAGACAATGCAGTGCATCATGTAGCCACTAGATGTTTTCCCACCGCAGGGTAGGGCAAGCAACTGACTGCAATGCAATGCGTCCTTGGAAAAAGGCCAAGGGCGTGTTGCATAGCACCATAATCCCAAATGGGTAGCTCCATCCCAAATGGGGTAAGGACACTGTTATCTGTTGCACACTACCAGGTCACAGTCGGGGGCAGGATATTTGACAGGCAAGGGGAGGGAGGTCCGGCAGGGCTGGGCGCCTGTTCGTGTGGCTTGCACCTTGGTCCGTTCCGGCCGTGGCAGGAGAGCAGAGAGTGGTGCAGCTAACCCATGAGGGGGCCGGCCATCTGCCTAGCTCCCCACACTAGGCCCCTCAGTATAACAGCTGTGCTTGCCCGCCACAAGGCGTGCGGGGATCGGACCTTCTGCAGCTCTTTTGGCTGCACCCATCGAAACGTCTATGAAGTTGAGACGTTCCAGATGCAAATGTGTAGCTTATTTTTAGGGGAGAAGGGACCCTGAATGGAAGGATGGAATAAGAAGCTTCAGTGATCCGTTTGTGGGGATGAGGAGCTTGGAAAAGCCTAGCAAAAGAGAGATGTTTTCAGGAGGAATTTGAAGGCTGTAAAGGAGGGAGCCAAGCAAATGCATTTTGGGAGGGAGTTGTAGACATAGGAGAACAGCCTGGGTCAAGGGGCAAGTATGTTTTGAAGAGCAGGAGACTCGAGTGCAGGCCAGGGTGGTGGTAGAGAAGAAATGAAGCTCCCCGGCAGCAATGTGATGGGAAACATGTATGGAAAGTTAGGGAGAAGCACGGCCATGAAGAGTTTTGACGGTAAAGAGGAGCTCGTGTCAAATGTAAAAGGGGAGAGGGAGAGCCGGAGGGGGCTGAACATGATCAAAGTAATGGCCCAGGTAGATGACCTTGGCAGTGGAGTGTTGAATGGAAGAGAGCGGGGCAAGGTGAGGTAGTAGAAGCCAGTGACTGTAGTAGTCAAGGCGAGCAAGATGTCTAGAGCATGGGATAGGATTTTGGCAGTGTATGCAGTAAGGAAAGGAAATTAGGAAATTAATTTGAAAGTGTCTATTTAATATGAGAATTTGTCTCATTTGGAGTAGAGTTAAAGATTTAGTATGTCATTCTAAATGGTCTTCTACTTATAATAATGCAATCAATAAATGTTCTTTGGAATTTCTATTTGGGGACGCACAGAGGGTGCATTCATTCTTGGTCTAAGACATGAGGTGAGTATCTTGCCTGTGAAAATGATGATGCCATGTTAAAGCTGTGTAATAGTAGGCAGACACTTTTCAGTGCTGATGGGTGAATTCTGGAAATGCTCTATTTATTTTCTCTTTTTTGACTAGTTGCATTCAGGCAAGACCGCCAGTGCATTGACTTGGAAAACAACTGAGACTGAACAATTTCCAACCATTGACATTATACTGCTTCATTTGTGAACTGCATTGCTTTGGCATGCACCAGTTCCCTTTTTATGTAGTGCCTGCATGTTTAGGAAGCTTTCAGAAATAAGAGAGATGTAGACTCTTTTTTTAAAAAAAAAAGGAAAAAAAAGAAAAAGTAAAAGAAAACCCATCAATTTTTTATCCATTTTATATTTTTTTGAAATAATGAATAATTTCTAAGGTCAAAAAGTGCAATTTTAAAGGAATATATAAAACTGCATAGCTCCTTACAACTCCATCTGCATATGTTTGGAAATGCTTTGGAAAACAGTGCGTTGGTTTTAAATGTGAACTTTTGTACATGTACCATATTTTCTATTGCTTGAAACAATATATTTGCCAGTGGCTTCCGCTAATGAATTCTGTAACATACTCTGCATAAGAAAAATGTATCCACAATTAATTTGTAGGTGTGGTGAGAATATATTACATACACATACATTCACACCCACACAAATTAACTTTTCATGGATTATATGTATAGTATAATAGGAAGCACTTTGAAAATTAAATGCTCATAAAAATCCAGGTCCTAGCTCAGTTTCATAATTCCATGCTGTCAGTTGCTGTTAAGTATTAATCATGCTTACTGTCCTAGTGTCTGAGGATTGGTGAAGAATAACACACTATTGTGTTAGGTGCTGTATAGACATAGTAATAGCAATCTCTGACCCGAAGGTCATTTTTTATTTGTGCTCCATGCTTCTAGCAAGAGTCTAGAGAGCAACAGACGTGTGAATTCCTATCTAGCAGGGATCGGGGCTTTGCATTCGGGTTCTGAATGAACTCCTACATTGAGTTAAAACAAACATGGGCAGGTCGCAGCCCGGCCTGGTTCAGGTCAGGAAGCTGCTGCGGACAGAGTCTGAACGGGGTCAGGCCGTGGAACAAACGTTTATGCGGCTGGGGTCGTTTGGGGGGCAGGGAGATGCATGAATGTGTGGCCAACTGGCCCCGCTCTGCACCCAAGCCCCCGACATGATAGGCAGCCATGACAGCCTATGGTGGCCATGGTGGGCCCCAATCTGGGCCAGCGGGAACAGACATATTAACGTGCTCTGACCCACTTTGCCCCTATTGGATGGACATTATCCTGGGCTGTGACCCCGGAGGTCTCCAGATCACAGCCCGGACTAGCTGCTGACACGGCCCGGGGCAATCCTGGGCCAACGTCTGTTGGTTCTTGCATACACGTGTAGGCAAGTGGTCCTGTCGTGCAGGTTGTCAAACTTTGGAGGCCTCTTGAGAGGAGACTGAGGTAAAGAGGCTCAAAAAAGTGGGACCCAGGAGTCCACATGTTGCTTCTTAATTCCGAATAATTTGGGTTTATCACTCTGTCAGTGTGAATGATTCAGGAGTACGGTTGTTTGCCCACACTGGAGGAATCGAATGAGGAGCAAACCCCCAGCGGGGAAATTAACACGAGGCTTTGAACATGAGCATGGGGTTAAAAGCGTCCTTGGACACGTTTCCTATTGTTTTCAGTCATGAAAGGCAGGGTAGGATTTTGTGCCCTGACTTTCATGATTGTAAAGAACGGAAGACACGTTAAATGATGCTTTTAACCACGCACCCACGTTCAAAGCCTCACATTAATTTCCATGCTGGTGGTTTGGTTCTCATTAGATTTCCTTGGCACGGTAACATGGGCAAGCATCCTAAAACAGAGGTAAGGCCCAATTACATTGAATGAATTGTTTACTAGAACTTTGCCTTATATGGTCCTACCTACTGCAGAGTATTGCATCATCATGATGTTCTGCAGGGGCGTGATCTCAGTTGAAAGGGGCCATTGCCGTGTTAAAAAAAAAAAGAAAAAGATGGGAGAATCCCTTGTCTCATCCTGAGCTCATGTCAAAGCTTCAGGGAAAGTGGAAAGCCTAGTGAGGATTCAAGTGTCAAGCTGGGTACAATGGTTGGCACTCGGGACAAAAGCACATTGGCATTTTGGATGATTAATCAGATCTCCCTGCTTTATATTGTGCAAACCAGAGTTGGAGAACCTTGGGTGAATACAGACAGGGGGTTGGTGTGGAGGATCCTCGGTCCAGGGTGGGATACTGTGACAGCCACACTCCAGGTTGGCAAGCGGCACCCAATTAACATGTCTGTGACCCAGGTGGCTGAAAGGCCACCCCCCCTCCCAGCACCCCATCCCCCGCCATGACAGGGAGCCATGACAGCCAATGACAGGGAGCCATGGCATCCAGCTATGGCAGTCCCCACCTCACAGCGGGGATGGTGGGGGAAACAGCCATGTACTCCCGCCTGGGCAGCAGAATATGTTTCCTGGAATGTGCACCAGGGTTCTTCCAGGAAACATATTCCGGAGCAGCTGCCTACTGGGCCCGGGGCACTAGTGGGCCAACATCTGGTGGCTGGGGAACAGATGTGCGACTGAGTCCCTGGCACATCAGTTTTTAACCCCTTGTCTCTTTTGTGGACCACTAAGAAAATTATTACAAAGGTCTACAGCCCAGATGGAAGTTGACGAAGGGGATGTTTAAAAGGTGTGCTCAGGATGATAATAGGAAGAAGAGGGTTCGAATCATGAATCTATTCCATATCATGAAGTGCCCTGTATACCCTCCTCTCCTGTTCCTTTCCTTGAGATCAGTCTTTCACTGCTTGATGGGAGGGACTAGATAAAGGGGCCAAATAAAAACAGTTGTGAGCCAGATTTGGAACATGAGCCAGAGGTAATCCATATCTGGCATAGAATATTTAAAAGACTGACTTTTTGAATCAGAAGTGGGATGTGTTTTTAGGAGTTTGACTTTAAATTTTCAGTTAAATATGCCGACTTTAAATTGTAGAGGCAACTTCCAAGAGTTGTAGGTCCCCTGTTTGCTACATTCTTTGGTATTGTTTTACCAGCTTGCACTCAAGGAACATTCTCTGAAGCTGTAGGGGGCATATACTGAAACATGTTAACAAAATCTCCCTCTCACTGAAGAAGACGACTAAGATTAGGAGACTAGAGACAGTGTGTTAAGGTTTAAACTGGGGTTAGAGAACCTTTTCATTCCCAGGGACCAGTTTGACAGGCCTTTTTCACATGGGCCGCGATGGGTGGGGGGATGGGAGGGAACCGGCGCTGAGTGGAGGTGGGTGTGCGCATTGGGCATTGGCGTCCATTGCTCCGTGCCTCGGTGAAGCATGGGAGCATGCACGCGCCCCCACCCACTGGCCGCGGTATTCCCACAGGTGACCACCCATCCCCCCTACACTCACCATGGGGTTCGCATGCACATGTGTGCAGGGAGCAGGGGGCGCCCATGTGAAAAGGGCTTTAGTTCAAGCTCTGCGGGCTGCATAGAAGTTGAGGGCAGAGGTGCATAAGGGATACACTCAAGAAAAGGAGGGTTCAGATCATGGATCTGTGTCTTATTCTGGTGTGAATGCCTTCATTTCAGCTCACTTGACCTGAGCTAAGTTTTTCAGGGCTTTGGTGTTTGAACTGGATCCTGGGGCAGGATCCAGGAACGGGAAAGGTGCTACATAAAAACTTGCTGCGGGCTGCCTTCGGCCTTCAGGCTGAAGGTTCCTCACACTGGGACGTATGTTGCAACAAGAATACATTATTTTGCCTTTATTTTTCCTCCTTAGTATTTTATTTGCTGCCATGCATTAGGTAGAAAATGTGCCAAATTGAAGAACATGAGAAATGCCATTTATTGGGTTAGACTACTGGTCCATCCAGCCCAGTATTCTGTCTCTGAAAGAGGCCAGACTAAGGCCACTTTCAGACATCCACACCCCGCACATATTCTGGCTGTAGGGGGGAATGCGCAGCCAGGACATGCGGGAATCGTCCAGTCTGAACACACACACATCCACCACCCACCCCCGCATGCGTGGCTTTGCCGGCAGACATGCGCAAGGATGCAGAGCAGGAAATCGAGCTCTGCATCCCTGCGCATGTCTGCCGGCAAAGCCGGGGAGGGGGAGGGACTTTCAGACCAGCCGATCCCTGCGTATATTCTGGCTGCGCATTCCCCTCGCAGCCAGCGTATGTGTGCGGGGGAATGTCTTGAAAGTGGCCTCATTTGTCTCAGGGGAGTATGCAGCTGGTTACAATGGAGTAATCGATTTCCTACCATTCTCGCCCAACAGTCAAGAGTCTTGTACCCCATACCAACCCAACGAGTAGCTCTTAATGGACCTGGCTGTAAGGACATAACAATCTTTCAAATTACATCATTATTAGCATGTATGCATTTTAATTAAGCTTTTGGTTCAGTTGTATTTTCTTGATTTCACAATGGGAGCAATGCTGACAATTAAGGGCTGGCATATATCCAGGCACAGCTCCATAGTAGTTAGTTGATTTAAGCTGCAATCCACATGCTACTTACTCCAGAGTTTTTCCCATGGTTTGAAGATTGTAGCCTTGGATTTGCTTTATGCCGGGTCTGCACTTGGTTCATTCTTAGTTCAGCGGGAATCTCTTTGCCATTGATCAAGAGGAGTATGTGACCATTAAAGAGTGTGCTTCTCCCACATTAAATGCACCAAACAGTCCATTCTGAAGAGCTGGTATTATAGTGGGATGTTTTTGACATTCTAAATTATATAGAGGGAGAAACATGTAAGAGTTTTTCTGCAGAGCATTGAGGGAATACATTATCATCCGGGAGGAGAGGGGGGGGGGAATGTAACCTAGACATTATCGCTCTCAAAGTTATAGCTTTTGCTCTATCAATTCAGGAGAACTGTTTATGAAGTCCATGGCTGTCTGCCTCTCCGCATTCTCCGAGAGGCTGGCCAGATATACTTTCATTCCTCCAAATATTTATATTCTAATAGCCTCCTTGCTAAATTCACACACACACAACATAATGGTTTGAGAAACAAAGAGCATCAGAGAAGGACAAGCGTGAACAGAAAGACAAGTAACTTCTTAAAAATTACATATTTCAGAGGCAGTGTCTGGATTTGATTGGTGGGCTGAATATTCTTTTGAAATATGAAGATAAACTACCCCTTTGACCTCTTAGGAAGTTACATAATTATTTTGAAAGATTTATCTGTGCCATTTTGCAGTTTTCTCCTGTTAGTGCCATTCTCATGCCTCGTATTTATTTATTTATTTTTTTATCTTTTTTTTTTTTTTTAAATCTAGCTGGCTGGTTATCTGAATGTGGAATCCGCTTCTGAAAAGACCCTGGCCCTCCTGTTAACACAATACTTTTATCCGGTAATCACAGCCTGCGGGAGACAAAATAACAATTCATCTGGAAAACAAGATTAACTCATTTAAGTTGCGCAGTGATCACAGAGAGAAACGCGTTGGTGTTATCTGTCTGAACGAAAGCATACAGATTTGAGGGCCATTCCGGTTCAGAGGCTCTATGTAGCAGGCCCAGCTTGTTGAAAGTAATTGGACCCTGTCAGAGTATGCCATTGTGAGATATGGATATTACAATGGAATTCTATTAATCTCTGACAAATCCCCTCTCATCTGATAAAGATTGTATACTTCTTTTCTTCATTAGAACACCTTATGAACCGCTTTTATGAGTAAACTGGCATGCCCTCAGTGCCATTTTATACTGATTCTGTTTACACTCTGTCCTAGACCTCAGCTATGTTTTTTAAGAAGCAGTATCGCCCTCTCCACCCCTGCAAACATATAAAACACTTAAATTATCTTCATCCCATGATTGTGCATACACGGCAAGCAAAAAAGTACCGCCAAAATTATTTGGTATGCTAAAAGCCCCAACCAACTAAAAAGGGTTCCTTCAATAATAATAATAATAATAATAATAATAATAATAATAATAAAAGTAATTTATGCATATTTTATTGAAACCCTCTCCATGTTCCAGGAGCCCAGGTGAAGGATTAGAATTATTTTCTAGGGCTGCTAAGTTTTGGAATTGGATAAAAGGAGATGGACTTGAGATTTCATATGGGAAGAAAAAATTGCATTTTGGCTGTGATCCTAAATGGATTTGTGCTAGCAGAGTCCCATTCAAGACAATGAGGTTCCACCAGCACAAGCGAGGATCGGATCCCAACCCCTGAGAATGTGACAGATAATTGAAGGAAGGTCGGAGCAACTGTTCTCAGCCTCAGTTTGTTACAGAGTAATTATGTACACAAAACAATGTAGAATTCTTGGTTTCGTCCCTTTACTAGCCAGTGTGGGTTGGGATCCGATCCCACATCACAGAAGAAATCGGTCTTGATGTAGGGCCGGCAGAGGGAGGAGGTAACGAGTATTTCATCGTACGCATACACAGTGTCCAGATAAAATGCTTTAGGGTTATAAAAGGGATGTTATGACAGATCATGAATAGAAAAGTAAGTGGGTGGAAGTTGTGTCATGCTGTGCTGGGGTACAAGAAAAAAGGCAGGATGTGGATTTATAAATAGATAATTGAGCTGGAGCACAGATTGGACAAGGGGTAGCTGGGGAATCATTGGGTCATTAGTTGAACATCACTTAAAGGAAGGGGGGCAGCGTGGATGGACACACCACATGGCTAATGAAATTGAAAGCTTTTCATTCATATACTTACTTCCCTGCCCTTCTCCCCCAACCCTCCCCCCCCCCCCCCCCCCCCCCCGAAATTCAGCCCAAGCTGACAAGGACACAACGTTCTCGGCATCTAACCAATGATCTTGGTTAAAGAAGTATCTGATCTTAGCCCAGTTCCAAGTCCCAGCTGGAACTAATTGACAGACTAATTAATAGTCTCATCTGATATCCCAATAATTGAAAGGGTATGAGACAGAGCTGTCGTGTCCCCTGAGAGGTGGTCGTTCTCCAGATCAGACTGTTCATTGAAGGAGGAAGGCATTTTGGGAAAGTGGGCACAAAGCTTGATTTCCTAGGTACCTTGTGGATGATTGTGTATTATATTCAGAAAATTGTATTCAGAACATTTATATTTCTAGAAAGCAAAAATTGTTTTTAAAATGAAGGCTGCTTTCACACCTTACAAAATGGACTATTATAATAACTGGAGATAATACCGGGTATTATCATTCCGCAATTTTTTGTAATGTGTGAATGCACTATTTCCCTTTTATGCTGCAAGATCTTGGGTCATAAAAGGGGAATAGTGCATTCACACATTACAAAAATTGTGAAATGATCATACCTGGTATTAACTCAAGTTATTATAATAGCCCATTATGTAAGGTGTGAAAGCAGTCTACATTTCAAGAAACCTAGTATGCTGTTTATGTGATTTTTGGTAATGCCATCTTGAATGACCAACTAAATCTGCTTTTTATTGCACGATTTTGATGGTTGGTCAGATGATTGCATACTTCCAGTAAGAGGTCATTAAAATATGTGTCATAGGCATAATTTCTTGCACATTTTTCCAGCAATCTTCCAAAAACATCCCCCACAATATTAGTAAGGTCATCCCTTGGCATGCTGTGAAATCCTATCCACTTGTGATGTGCTCCCCAATCTGATTAGTATATACATATGAAGCACAAAGTGATAACCTTAACTATGAACAAATTCAAGAAGCCAGCTTAAAGAAAATGGACTGGATACTTAGAAAGTGTTGAATATATACCACTAGTATGCAGAGGTGATTAATTGGCTCAGGAGCACATATGGAAAGATTTCTAGTGGTTTGTACTCCCTGAAATATTATACAATACACCTTTTAACGTGTTCCAGAATTCATAAACCGGTTGCTGGAATTGAACAATTTGACATCTTAGAGGGAAGCCGTGTGCTATGGTGTAGCTACGTGCATCTCTGATTTTCTTTTGGAGTGGAGAAGGCTTAAAAAGTCAAATGCATTCATCTCATATCAACATAAGGATGTAAATAGATGAGATGTTTGCCCCACTCTCGCCTCCATTAACCCCAGTTTCACCTGCTCATCTTTCAGGGTCTGGCTGATGTTCACCCTGAGACACTATTCAATGGCCTTCTCATCCCAGAGAACGCCAATGGCACCATGGGCGAATCCAGAGAAAGATGGGGCAGCACGCTACCCCGTGGCCGCCTCCCGTGTGTTGGGGGACTGTGGGGCACCCCCGCAGCCTCCCCCTTCTGTTGGGTGTATGGGTGCCTCCGCCCATGTTCAGCACCATAGAGTCGTGGTCAGCAGCCTAGTGTGTCCTGAGTAAAGCCTGCAGGTGTACACAGGCTCTGGTGTATTTCACCTCGTGTGTTAACACCCAAAAGAATGTATCCCTTGCAATATACCAGCATAACTTTCCTTCGTGGTACTTAATCCACACTGAGCAGAAAAGACAGAAAGTATGAAAGCACTGAAACAAGTATGATACAGTTTGGCATTATTGGATAGATTGTAATTAGCAAAGAGAGCGTGTGCGTGTATGTATATGTGTACATCTATCTTATCTATCATCTTTGCTGCATGGGGACGGCTTGGTTTAGTTTGTTGTTCTATGCGGGCGGCGGGGGGGTCGGGGTGTAAATGAGTAGAATTTGTGACAGGCCTGGTAAATTTTCATGGATTTTTTTGTGAGACTTAATAATGCTGAGTCTAGACCCCCCTTCCTCAAGTAAATGATAGAAATGAACTGAACATTGTAAGCCATAGATTTGTTTGAAGAGGTTGGAAATATTAATTCAGAGAAGACCTTGCCTTTCTTCTGGACCTGTCAGTTAAAAGTGATTGTTTTCATCTTTGTTTCAAAAACTGTGCGGAAATGGAAATTTTCCAGTTGTTGTTTTAGCCAAATGGGCCCACATTGTTCTTCGAGGATATATTTACCTAGAATGTGTCAACTTGTGAGTTCTAACACTACTACACAATCAATGTAGGTGTTTTAAAGGCTTCCTCTCTAAGCCTTGGACGTCTTTAGACATAACAAAGATCGGGTATCAAAACCCCTAAGCAGGTGTTTGGCCGTTGTGTGTAAGCACCAAAACAATCCCAACACCAATTTGACCACCCGTTGAACATGGGATGTGAACACCATTGCACCACAAGGACAATTTGCGTGTTTCAGCTAAACATGTTGCCAATGTTGTGTCTAATGATGTCTCACGGCATGTTAACAGGTACAACATGGGGGAAGAGGTGGCAGCACTTGCGTATTGAGATAGGGTGGCAAGCAAAACATCGATTTGCCCCAAGGTGGGCTGTGTGTTTAAGCAGCGCCACATGGTGAACACAGGGCCAAACACTTGTTCATATCAAGGTCAAAACACATTAAGACACCCATTGTTATGTCTAAAAACACCCATTATCTATTCATTCTTCCTTTCTTCTCTCTATGTTTGCATTCTTCTATTGTGCCAATCACCTTGCCATCGGATCTGAAATGTCACGGGAGATATCCAACTTACAAAATGAACTAATAATTTTCTAGAAAATTCAGGCTTGATAGTTTGTCCCTACCAGAACCACATGTACTTAATGGGGGAAATGATTAAGGATAGAGTTTGATGTTTCCTGGGTTTAATTTACTACCAGACTTTTAATTATTTTGATGTCAATACAGTTGTAGTTATTAAACAACATTTGCATGATGAATTGCATAGGAACATGAGCAATTTGTTTACAGTGGGGACCTGAATGTACCGCGTTAGCGACTAATGTTCCCACAATGTTTCACAGCGTTCAGATGTGATACCAATTAAGTCCCAGAGAAGTGTAGTCATGGGGCTAAGCTCTCATCTCACTTGCATCCAAGTTAGCAGGGTCGGCCCTTAAAGTTGGATTTAAAATTACTGGGATGATTTTCCACATTTACTTTTAATTCTATGATTGTATGGTTCTTTTGTGGAAAGGTAGAGAAAATGATGGAGGAATTATTCACTTAGGGTGAAATCAGATGTGACAGTAGTCTGTGGCCTGAACGTTTGATCTATCCCCACAATGTGTGACTGTCTGTCCATGGGTGGGTTGCCGGCTGCTATGGGAAGTGTCCTCTGGAAAATTTCAGAGACGCATCCCAGGACAAAACCCATCCACCAGGCCCAGTCCAGGCCAACACGGGCCTGCACATTCAGTGGACCTGTCCAGCTGATCAAGAGGGTTTGGAGGAGCACACTCATCCCAGGCCCACTGAACAGCTGATCAGGAGGACCTGGGGGAATTCACTCACCTCGACCTCACTAAACAGTTGGGGGGGGAGGGCTTTAGCTCTTCAGTGTGGTTGGGTGAGGGCACTCCATCTGGGGGTGGGTCGCTCCTGAGGGAAGCGCCAGCCGACTTTTCAAAGTGACAGGAGCTGACTACTGCTGCAGGGCCAGTCCCCTGACACTTCGAAAGTTCAGGCACCACTTCTCCCCCTCGCGCTGGAAGGGGGACAGAGCTGTCACGAAGGAACATAGGGTCACAAACATGTGATACTGGTCAACAGGTAGGCCACTAGCCTAGTAAATATATAAAGCAAAAGGCTCAACATGTAGGTAATGTTACAATTGAAAACTGTGAAACTTGAATCAGGACTGTGACACTGACAAAACTCCAGGAAGTGGAGACAGTTTAAAGAATGTGTATTGGGAACCCTTGCCAGACAGAACCCTATGGAGATGCAAATAGATCTTCCGGGTTACTTTCCGTGTACGTGACGGAGTTCAGGTTTCTCCAAGGCGGGAAGGAGAAACAAAGGATTCAGAATCATTATTTAAGAGGGCCATTAAGCCATCTTCACTGTCGCTTGGTCAGAGCCATCTTGAGCAACTGCATCTGCATCCTGAATCTTGCCAACAAGCAAGGCGGGAAGACATGGAATGAGAGGCATGATTTTGCTTTCTACCAAATAAGAGATCACTGCCCAGTCATTCTACACCTATGACTGAGGAACCAGAACTAATGGACCTTTGTAGGGTAAGATCCTTATTTAGGAACTCAAACAGTATAGATCAGGAATGCGTTATATTTACCTTTGATTTTTAGTACTCCTCTCTTCGCTTCACTGGCTTCCCCTTCCTGAACGAATCCTGCACAAGCTCCTAGTCTTCACCTATAAAGCTCTTCACAACCTTGCTCCCCCCTACCTCTCTGCACTTATCGCCCTCCATACTCCAGCCCGTGCACTTCGCTCCTCCTCTGTCCCTTCTCTCACCCTTCCACGCCTTCCCTGCTCCCCTAAGCGCCTTCGTCCCTTCTCACTTGCTGCCCCCCATGCCTGGAACTCCCTCCCTGTCCACATCCGCCTTGCCCCCTCCCTTCATACCTTCAAATCTCTCCTTAAAACTCACCTCTTTCGCTCTGCTCTGTCTGACTCTTTATCCTGCTGAGCCACTATTCCTATACCTACGATCGGTTTACCCTTATCCTTGCAACATGGACCTGCCTGCTGTCATTCTCATCGTAACCAAGCCAAGTACGTGCACTTGAGACCTCGCATCTTCATGAATGTTAGACCCCTTGTCTCTCCCTCTGTTCCCCTTCCTAAGTCTCTCCCCCAGCTCCTGTCTCTCAGATTGTAAGCCCTAGGGGCAGGGACCGTGTCTATTTTATTACTTTGTAAAGTGCCAGGTACACTGCTGGTGCTATATAAATAATAATAATAATAATAATAATAATAATAATAATAATAGTACCACTCTGCATCAATTATCTTGCTTATGTAAATCAATAAACTGACTTATCTTTATGAAGAAGTGTCTGTGTCTAACATTGGAACACAAGTGAGCAACAAGGGCTTTCAAGCTCTTGGGACCCCAGAGAGAAAGAGTCTGTAAACGGGAAGGATCGGGCCCTTGGGTGACAAAGGAGTTGTCCCTGCGGCAGGATTGAATCAGCTAGAGAGAAAAACTGATTCAAGTGGGCTATAAGCGAGGGAAACTGAGTCACTCAAACCCGGTAAAGTGGGGGTGCAGACCACCAACCCATGACAGGGGTCATTCAAAGTGACAGGGAGCAAGCTTGGGCCTCTGCTGCTGGGCGTCCCCCTGTCACTTTGAAAGTTTGAGCACCACGCTCCTCCCTTCAGCGCCCCCCCAGCTGAGAGGTCCTGGAGAAGGGGAAGCAGCCTCAGAAAGGGACAAGGAGCTGGGCTGCAGCTATAGGGCAACTCCCAGTCACTTTCAAAGTCTGGGCACCGCTTCCCCCCCCCCCCCAGCAGTTCCCAGTTGGCAGGGCCGGCCCTAGGCATTTGCAACATGTACGCATGGCCCTGCGTCTGGGGGTGGCAGCCCCGGAAAATTATTTAAATTATGCAAATTAGGCCCCAAACCAAGACTTTGCACGTGGCCCCACAAATCCTAGGGCCGGCCCCAGCTGGATGTTCTTCTTCCCACCGAGCAGCTGGAATGATTCTGAATATTCTGTGACCCAAGTGTGAACTTTCCCTACCATCACAGTACTTAGAATAGGGCCGTCTGTTCTATGATGTCATGACAGCTCAACCAACCTCAACAGTGGCCTCACAGGAAGACATCTTTAGTCTATTACAAATGTAAGATTGTACATTGCAGCTACACTACACTTTCAGTGCAGATGCTTTAATGGCCTAGAGATTATAAATGTTAACAAAAGGCATTTTTTTTTGCTTGTGAAGGCACAATGATATAAAACTGCCAGACTGCTAACATTTTCACTTTATGGAAAGCGATTCAAAATCCAGCTGTAACTTTGTCTTCAGATATATTTTTGGAGAAAATATTGAATATTCAATTTATAGCCTGCCTTTTTTTACAAGATATTATTTTTTATAGTGTTTGTTGTTTGTTTTGCACATTTGTAAACAATTATGTCATTATGCAGATGTCATTCTGGAAAACCATACACACTTGTGTCTTATGAGGACACTTTGAGAGAGAGAAATAGGAAACAATTTTGTGTTTTCTTTCAGCTAGGATCTCTCTTTCAGACATGCACAAATGGAAAAGTATAGTACAGACTTTCCTCTGCTCGGACGTTTTCAGGCTGAGGGTGAATGCAAGTGGGGCTGCTTGCAGAAGGAGTTTATCCGGCCCAGAGTACATTTTTCTATCTGTGTAATTTGAATTAGCTTCCAAGTTGCATTCTTAGCTGACGTGGGGAAAATATACATCTAGCCTAATAACTTTTCAAAGTGACAGGCCACCCCCCTAACACGTATGCATGTATATATGCTTTAGCAGGGCCGTCCCCAGGGTTTGTGAGGCCATGTGCGAAGTCTTGGTGCGGGGCCTAATTTGCATCATTAGGCCCCACCTAATTATGCAAATGTATAAATTTACATAAAACTTACTCCCTCTGGACAGGAAGGATTCCCATTCTCCACCCCTCCGAGCAACCATAGAGAAGCATGGCCTCCTAATGCTTCCCCCCCCC
>QEPC01000412.1:19211569-19233563 GCA_003113815.1 Sphenodon punctatus | reverse complement strand
TCCGAGAGGTAAGGGGGAGCTTGGTTGTGGAGTGTTTTGAACGTGAAAACCAGGAGTTTAAACAGGATCCATTCAGGAAGGGGGAGCCAGTGAAGAGAGAAGAGGAGAGGCTGCACATGGTCGAAGCGACGAGCAGAGTGAATGACCTTGGCAGCAGAGTTTTGGATTGCGATAAGGGGGGACAGGTGAGAGCGAGGGAGGCCAGCAAGGAGGAGGTTGCAGTAATTGAGGTGAGAGATAACCAAGGCATGAACAAGGATTTTGGCCGAGGAGGTAGAGAGAAAGGGGCGGATCCGATTAATGTTATGGAGGGTGAATCAGCAGGATTTGGCAACAGAGTCAATGTAAGGTTTAAAAAAGAGGTGTGTGTCAAAGATGAAGCCCAAGCTACGGGCTTGGAGAACAGGATGGATTGTGACTCCATCGATGCAGATGGGCAGCTTAGAGGAAGAGGAAGAGGAGGGAGGAAAAATGAGGAGTTCGGTCTTGACCATATTGAGCTTGAGTTGACGTTGGGACATCCAGACGGAGGCAGTTGACGAGGCGTGAGTGGACAGAAGAGGAGCTCCCTTTAGGGCTGCGATCAGGACCAGTTCTGGGCTCAAAAGCCAGCCCCAATATCCCTTGTGAACGCCGCAGTGCACGCGCCCATGGTGAGTGGGGGTACGTGCACGCCTGCCTAACACGCATCCCCACTCACCACCACCACCACCCCATTCGTCCCCACGCAAGGAGCAACCGGGGGAAACGGTGGTTACTATGTGGGTGTGGATGAGTGGTGGGTGAGTGGGGATGCGTGTGCAGCCATGTGCATGCCCCATCCATGCACTGGTGGACCCCGCCCCACCCGCCGGAGTGGTGCAAAAATATCATGTGAGGAGCCACTCGATGAACAGAAGGTTGCTACCTTGTAAACAAGGTTCTTCGAGATGGTTCCTATCATTCTCAAAGCACCAGCCACCCTTCCAGCCCCGCATGGAATTCTTTGTTTTATATTTCTAGAAAGGATTTGAAGGAACTTTCATTCTGAGGGGGAGAGTGCTTTTTATACTAGAGGAGCTCGAGACCATCATGTGGTCTGTTGTTTGAATAGGGTGAGCGTGCACAACCCAGTTGTGAGACTGTTGGGAGCCATCTCGAAGAACCTTCTTTACAAGGTAGCAACCTTCTGATCAGCACATGGGGAGGAGCTGTTTGTAAACAAACAACTTTATCTCCCAGTCCGGGTGTCCCAGATGCTGCTGCTGCAGCGCTACAAGGAGGGAGAGGCAGGAGAGGGATGGGGTCTGGAGCCAGGGAGGGGAGAAAGTATCACTTATTGGGGGAAAAGCTGGCTGCAGCCTGCTGCCCAGCCAATCAGCCATGCAAGTGCGGGGCCCCAGCTGGCCGCGGGGCCATGTGAGGCCGCACATGTGGCACATGCCTTCGGCCGGCCCTGTGCTTTAGCGGTTCCCACTTAAACTTAGCAATGTCCGAACAGAGCAATAAACTAAGGGCAAAATAATAGATTTGGTACTTGCAGATATTGGATGTTTTCAGATGTGATGATGGCACGGTTTAATCCACTGTAGTGTGGATTAATCTGGGTGCCACACTCATGTTTCACAATGGCCTCCAGATGTTACCACGGTCTGGCTTCCAACGGTGGTGGAGTTTAGCCTGGGCTGTCACTCAGGGAAATCTCCAGGTGATAACCCAGGCTAAGCTCCACTTCGGTTGGGAGCCAGCCGGCGATGGGCTGTCGCGTCTGCTAGCCCCCTTTACTTAATGGTGTCTGGAGTGGTGGTGAGGGAGTCGGGACGGGCACCATGACGGCTGTCACTGACTGCTATGGTCGAACATCAGCCAGGGCGGGTGGGGGGAGAGCAGGATACTGCATGCAGCGTGAGGGTGGGGATACGTGCCCTGCACTAGGTCACCGTAATACAGCCCAGCATATCCTGGCAGGAGTGACGGCTCCCTCCACCACCCAAAGATAAATGTGGTGGTAGCAGCCATCACATAATTTGTGGTTTTGAAGAGCCATCTGAATTGTATGCACAGCAGAAGCAGATATTCACATATCCATAAATTTAGTGAATTTCATTTCAGATATTCAGTTCAGTATCTTGGTTATTTTGTTTCAGTGCTTATGTTGTTGGTTGGTTGGTTGGTTTATATAGCCCCAGCAAGTACCTGGCACTGTGCAATCATTAATTAGCGAGTGGTCCCTGCCCTGAGGGGCTTACAATCTAAGACTTTTGTACACGTACAATAGCCAAAATGAAGCTCTTTGTCTAAGGCAAGGGTAGGGAACCTTTTCCCTCCCGGGGTCCACTTTGAAAATTAGTACGAGATTTGTGGGCCATGTAAGTCGGGGTGCTGAAGGGGTGTTTGCAGGAAGAGGAGGGTCCAAATAATAGATCTATGCCTCGGATCCATTCTTGCATACCCTCATCTCTGCTCCCTTGACTCGAGCTCGTAAGAACTGGATCCAGGGATCAGATCTGGGACTGAAAAAGGAACCACGTAAAAACTAGCTGCTAATTGTAACCCCTTCAATACTTCTGCAAGACTAGACTGAGCTGACAAACAAGCTTTCACAGCGGGGTCCTTCACCCCAGAGATCCTTCCCCCAAATCAGGGCAGAATTTGCCACTAGACCAGCGTGCAAAGGAAATTTTCTATCCGTGCCCCAGCTATTCCTTTATGGTCAGCTACAGCCATGGCAGGAACAGTTGCTCAACGGTGTACAAGATAGTCATTCAAATAAACTTTCTAAATTACCATTGTGTTACTTCTACGTGGTTGCTTATTCCAGGAGGGATACATTAATAAATCATCATTTTTATATAGTGCCCCTCCCTGCCATAGCACTCGGAGCACTTTACACACAACAATTTAACACAACTTTTGGTCCTCACAACAATCCTATGAGGTAGGTGAGGCTGAGAGAATATTGTGACTGGCCCAAGGTCACCCAGTGAGTTTCCTGCTAAGGTGAGACTAGAACCAGGGCCCCCCCAAATCTCCCATCCCAGGTACTGTGTACTTAGCCATTACACCATGCTGCCTCGCTCATAATCCTAATCATGCAATGTAATGTTTCATGTCAGTCGCCACCTCTTTCTTCTCCTCATCACGTCTTTCCGTCCAGTGTCCCCACCCCCCAAGTCTCTGCTTGGAACAGCATTGCGAATAGTTCATACTTTAGTTAGTTTCATTAGGACATCAAAAGTAGGCTACCTGCAAGTCTACTGCATCGTAGTATTGCAGTATTTAAGCAAACGCCAATGATACTGGCTACATCTTGTAACTCACTCTACAGAAACCACACATCAGCTGTCTAGCTGATCATGCTGCTGGCTTTTGAATGGTGTGATCTGTCTCAAAACTGGTAAAGAAGTGATGAATCATTTGGCCTAAATCCATTCAGACAGTGTCTGGGAATTATAGTACAGAAGGACATATATCCTATGTAAAATAAATCTAGAGGTAAAAAGGGCTAAATATCTGATACAAATGCAAGGGTCCTGAAGGCTTTTTTTGTTTGTTTGTTTTCATTTTTTGTTGTTCCTTCACCTGTCAAACTTATCTTCAGGTCATTGGGAGTTTTGATTTTACTAGACTTGCAAAAGCACACACCACATGAGTCATAAAAAATGGGGGGGGAGCCATCATTTTGCTACAATATAGTTGGCTTTGGCTTGTGTTAGACCGTTGGGAGGAATTGTCCACTTCAGGATGGAGTTCTTTGTGACACCCAAATGATGTACCATATGTCAATCCTGGTTTGATCTACAATAAAAGATCCCCTTGGGGACAGTCCAGAGGCTGCAGGTGGTGCCGAACGTGGTGGCCCAGCTCCTTACAAGGTCAAGTCACCGGGAGCACGTTCCACCAGTGCTTCGTTCTCTGCACTGGCTGCCTATCTTCTTCCGGGCCCAATTCAAGGTGTTGGTTCTCACCTTTAAAGTCTTACACGGCCTCAGCCTGACCTATCTGCAGGACCACCTCACTTCCTGGGTCCTGATTCGCTCCCTGCAATCTGCTGGGGGCGCCTTTTTCGAGATCCCCCGAGTAAATTGTTGGGTCACTATGGAGAGTGCATTCTCAGTGGCTACACCTCGACTGTGGAACTCCCTCCAGGGGAGGCTCACCTGGCCCCAGATCTGCCGACTTTTCATCGGGCTAGTAAAACCTGGCTGTTCCACCAGGCATTTGGTGGAGGGGATGGGCAAGGGAGGGATGGGATTTAATATTATGTTATTTTAATTGAATTATTATTGTTGTTTTGTTTTGATATGTTGTAAGCCACCTCGAGCCACCTGCGGTTGGAGAGGGTGGGGTATAAGAATTTTAAATAAATGAATGAATTAAATAAAATAATATTGTCCACAAGACACTTTTATTTTCCAAATACAGTCGATTTATTTTCCAGAATAGCCTGTTTCCTAGCCCTTCACCATACTCTTAAAGTACATCAGTAGTGCTTACAATTTGCCAAATGCAATCAGTACCTGCAAATGGGGGGTGAGGTGAGGAGAGACTAAACAAAACACACGTTAAAAAAGAAACAATAAGCCATCAGTTCCCTTTAAAATAAAACCATCTGAATATATGTGGAAGCAAATTTCTCTCTCTCTCTTTTTTCCTTAACAGTAGATCAATCAAGCATATTTATTTGCCATATTTTTTTCCCTTTCAAAAGAGGGTCTCTGTCTCAGTTGTTTTCAAGTTTGTTCATTTTAAGCACGTTTTCACTAAAGTGTTCTACTTCAAGCTATTCTCGATTCAATTTGAAGTGAAAGGTTTTTGAGTTTAGATAATTTACATATAAAAGCTTTATTGTACATTTTATACAATGACTGTGTTCACAAAACAACCATTTCAATTTAACAGTATTGCTATTCTGCACAATATTGTCACCTCCTCTCTCCCATGCTTTTACTCAGAATTTTTCTGCTTGTCCTAATTTTAAATTGTTAGTGGCTGAAAATTGATGCACCTTTTTCAAACCACACTAACATGACTCTAGACCCAATGTGATTTGTCTGTTATATGTGAAGATTAAAAATGTATTTCTTTTGTCAGAGTAATTTGGGGATGACAGGTATCCAGTTGTACTGAAATCCTTCTTTTTTAAAAGAGCGACAGAGAGACTATTGCTGACGGTAATTTTCCTCTAAATTCCTTGTACTCCATTTTGTATTTTGAATATTGAAAATGGCTCTTTAGATTTTATTTTGCTGTGTAAATCCTTAACCGCCAGTCACTGCTTCTCCGCATACTATATCATGACTTGTCTTAGAGAAATATTGCTCCACATGTATCTCATTTCAGGATACCATATTTGTGTAATGGAGTCAGATGACAGTGTTTCAGATTACTGAACCCCTGATCTGGAAAGAGGAAGGTCTGTATATGTGTCATAAATTTGCATTGGTCTCTATTTAGCCTAGTGGTTTAGTGCTTGGAGATTAAGATATTACACTTTTCCAGTTCCATTATATACACAGTAATCAGCTACCAGTTTGCAGGTGGTTTTCTATTATATTACACAAGCTAATTTAATCTGCAGATTAAAAAAATAGCTCTTCGAAACAGGGTCTCTAAAAAAACATTGCATTTAGGATTATGTTCATACAAAACGTTAAACATACTACTTCACTCCTTACCCTACAAGTGTATTAGCTCTGGAACAATACGTAAATGGCCAACAGTGTTCACTGCGGCCGATCCCGTGGCCCATGGAACCTAACTCGTGTGCGCAAACGGTGTGCATGTCCATCGCGGAGACATTGGGTGAAAAGAGACATGACACTAACGTGGCTTTAACATTTCTTACACGTGTTTCAGGCCCTAGGCAGCCCTGCAACGTGCATAAGAAATGTTAAAGTGGAGTTAGCATCATATGTATTTTCACCAGTTGTGCTGTGCAGATTCTGTGCAGAGTGAGTTTGGGATTGTGGCCACTGTTGGTGACCAAATTTGTCCCTCGCAAAGTTTTTGAACTTGTCACAACCTACGTATGCAATAGGCTAATTGGCAGGATAAATAAACCTTATTGGTATGGTTATGGTTTTGGTTTTGCAAATAACATTAGCATCTATAAATGCTGTGCTATTGACGGTACAATCTCCATAAACTTTGGCTCATTCTTTGCGTACCACAATTGGGAAGTGTCATAAATACATTCCAATCCATTACAGCTGCTACAGTAGCTTTAATTTATGTGAGTCTTTTAAGTCACCTTATATAAAGAAGAAGAAAAAATGGGTAGCCTTTATATTCATTTTCCAGTTCGTTCGTTCGTTCGTTCGTTCGTTCGTTCGTTCATTCCAGCTTTAACTTTTAAGGAACATCAGAGAACAGTTTGCATTTCTTTGATCAATTTTATAGACACACACTCTAAAGTTCTCTTCATTTCACATTTAAAAAGAGAGTGAAGTGTAATAATCTGGCCGCGCAACTGTAATTTCCTTTAAACAATGAGCAATTATTTTCTATCTTACCTAGTCTATTTGAACACAATGTCTTGCACTCTATGGATGTTACAACTACAGGATTTCTGTCTTGTTGGCTCTGTTAAGTTTATTTCTTTAGGGACAGGAAATCTTAATGTCTCTTTGATATCTGCCAAATTATTTTTTTCCAGAAAGGGGGACAAATTAGCTCCTTGGTATTCTACACCTTGCATGCCACCCCTGAGCGTTCTTACAGTGCTTTCACATCTGATGATAGCCTTCTTACCCCTAAGAATTGCAAACTTCCTATGCTCCGTAATTCTATTGTCTTTATTGCTGACACAGCATCTATATCTGTTTTTATTTTTAAGAGATTCTGTGGTAGAGTAACAGAGGGCCTCATTAAGGGCAACTCTTATCTTAGTTCATATTTTATTCTGATTTTTAAGAGTGTTTCAGCAGAAGGGATTAAGCCAGGACAGAAAAGCCCTGGCAGGCCCTTCATTTTTTATTGGTCTTTTGTACCACATGCTCCCAGTGTCAGAAATATCCCATGATAACTACTATGCAAACCTTTGAAGTATGCATGGTGCAACCACTATTAGCACTGATACACAGGTCATTCAAAGTGCCATTTCGTTACAAATCTTAATGTAGTCTTGAGACAAGATAACTCTCTCTCTCTGTGATGGTTCTTCTGTGCTCAGGTATAAAACAAGAATACTGCAATTGTTTATTGAAATGCGGTCGTGTTCCTAATATGACAAAGGAAACCATCCTGTGGGCAAGGGTGTTGGTAGTTGTCAATGGGAATGCATAATAGAGCTGTGAAATTTACAGGGTATTGCAATTCTGTGGGCTTACCAAAATTTGGAGGGTGTTTCAATTCTGTGGGCTTCCCAAAGGTTTGGTATCGTCCCGAACCTGTGTTTGCGGTAATGATCATACCTAGTAGATCTCTTTTCTACTATTTTACATTGTAAAACCAGGGAACTGTTGTCGAATAATTTCGATACCAATATAAATGTTCCCCACCCCCCTTTTTAGGGTGCATTATTGAAAAGAACTATTTTACCCTTGTCACACACAGATTGCTCAGCCACTCCTGCAGGTTTCATTGAACGGTACATAGGTACTCTACTCAAATGTGAACTACGGGCAAGTTTAACTATTGCCAGGCAAGTAACTGGAATCAAAGTGATTGTGTATGGTGTGGTGGTGGTGGTGAGGAAGTCCTTAGATGATTGTTCTCAAACTTTTTTAAACTGCGCCCCACCTTTCGTATGTCTATAATAGTTGAGGCCTTTCCCCCACCACACGAATAGACACAAACTATGTTCTGTTTCTTCCTCTCCTCCTTTCCACCCTTTGTTTCCTTTCCCTCTCTCAGTTCCCCTTGTTCTCTCTCTTTCTCCCCTTCCCACCTCATTATGGAGGGCAGGGTGCCGGACTGCGTTAAGGAGGTGGTGATCCAGCCCTTGCTCAAGAAACCATCACTTGAGGTTGACTCGCCAACGAGTTACCTACCTGTCACTAACCTTCTCTTTTTAGGAAAGGTTATTGAGTGGGCCGTGGCCCGGCAACTTCAGGTGCATCTAAACCAAGACCTCATCAGTTTTCTAGACCCCTCACAGTCTGGCTTTTGTCCGGATTATGGCACTGAGACTGTGCTTGTGTCCTTGGACGATGACCTGCGTCTGGAACTCGGCAAGGGGAATTCGACCTGTTGGTCTTACTTGATCTGTCTGTGGCTTTTGATGCATTGAACCATGAGGTGTTGGTGACACACCTGTTTTACAGAGGTCCCAGTCCTTCCTTGCTGATAGATCTCAGTGGGTGCTACTTGGGAGACTATTCATTGTCCCCCAGGGGCCTCAGATGTGGGGTCCTGCAGGGTTCGATTCTGTCAGCCCTCCTGTTCAATGTATATATTCAGCCGCTGAGGGAGGATGCACGTGGGTTGGGGGTGCGGTGTCATCAGGTACTAATGACAGCCATTTGTGTATCTCCTTTTCATCTGATCCAGGCCCTGCAGTCTCTGTACTTTCCCGATGATTGACGGCTGTGGGGAATTGAGTGAGGTTGAGACAATTGATGCTTAATCCCGATAAGACAGAGGTGTGATGCTCATTGGCAGAGTCGGGGATCTGGAAGAAGGGAGGGGCACCCATCATGAATGGGGTTTGTCCCTCGCTGGCCTCCAGGTGCGGTTCCTGGGAGTGATCCTGGATCCTCAGCTGCACCTGGATATCCAAGTGTCAGCTGTGGCCAGGAGCGCCTTCCACCAATTACACCTGGTAAGAAGGCTCCACCCATATATTTCAGATTCCGATCTTGCCACCGTCATCCATGCATTTGTCATCTCGAGGCTAGACTACTACAATTCGCTCTACGTGGGGCTGCCCATGGTCATAGTTCAGAGGCTGTAGCTGGTGCAGAATGTGGTGACCTACTTGCTAATGGGGATGGGTTACCATGAGCATATTACACCAGTGCTCCATGCCCTGCACTGGCTGCCTATAGTATTCTGGGCCCAATTCAAGGTTACTGGTGTTAACCTATAAAGTCCTAAACAGTCTGGGTCCTACCTACCTGTGGGATCGCTTCACCCCCTGAGCCCTGGGGTGGCTCCTGTGGTCGTCAGAGGACACCTTCCTGGAGGTCCCACGTTGTCGGCTGGTGACCACGGAAAGGAGGGAGTTCTCGGCTGCCACGCTGGTACCGTGGAATTCGCTCCTGGTGTGTGTCCATCTTAGCCTGGATCTTTTCACCTTCCAGCGGCATTGTAAAGCCTGGCTCTTTCACCAGGTTTTTGGAGGAGGGGATGGGTTGGAGGGAGGGGTCTTTGGTTAGTTTGTTAATATATTTGCAGTGCAATGTTGGTTTGCTTTTTGTCTTTTTCATGTTTTAATTGAATATCTTTCAATGTTGTATTTTATTGCATTTCTTTCTGTGAACTTCTCCAAACGGCCCGAGGCAGGGGGGTCGGGATAGAAATAAATGAATTATGATTGATGATGATGATGATTTTGGAGATTCTCAGTAAGAGGGTGAAGCTAACTCTTTGCCAACAGTGATCCTCATATCCACCCACTGGAGAGGGGACCATGGCCTTAGAAGAACTAATTATTCTTTTAGATTGTAAGCCACAGGCAGGGACCGCGTCTATTTCTATGTTCTGTACAGCGCCAGGTACATGGCTGGCGCTATATAAATGTTTATAATAATAATAATAATAATAATTTCAGCATACTTCTGAAGTGGCATCCCTTCAATGGTCAGACAGCATACCTGATGAGACAACATCTTTCTCAAGGTTTTTCAGGGGCCACAATGATGGAGGAATTCAATACTAATTTGTTTTTTTTGGGGGGGGGCGGGTTACAGAGCTGTGTCCTTTTTGGTGACTCATCAAACAAGAGGTCCCTGGGAAAGAGTATAACTTGATATAGATACAGACTTGTGAACCTCTCCAAGCAGGGACTTGTTCTGATTAATGATAGTTCAGTGCAGACTGCATTTAGTACATTTCTGGTGCTATAGTACTTAATAATTATTGTTAATTCAATTCTCCCCTTCCACAGCAAGAAAACTAAGTTGCAGCGTTAAAATGTGATGTCCCTAGTGACACTGAGATGACTAAGCTATTGTTGTTATGTACTAATTTAAGAAGGAAAAAGTTGAAATTGTTTGCTCTCGTTGGCAGTGTTTCTCTTTTTTTTAATGAAACCTACTCAGTTGGGATGAGTAAACCCCAAGGAGTACTAGCTCTTATCTCTTAGTTAATACCTTGGCTAATATTTTACTGTCAGCATTAATTAGAGGTATGGGACGGTAACTGGCACAGTGATCTAGCTCTTCCCCATTCTGGAGAATAACAGAGATTAGAACAGCGAACAATGTGAGGGCAGGATGTCCTTTTACCAGGGTGGACTCAAATACCTTAGATAGCGGCAACATGATGAGCTCCAGTCAGACCATAGCTGTATGTGAAGAGAAACGTAGGGCAGACTTTTCACAGTGGTGGGGCCAGGCCTGCCTGAGGCAACCTGGATCGGGTCCAGAAGGTCTCATTTTTTACAATTTTCATACTTGGAGTTACAGAATCAGAGAGCTGGACCGGTCATCTAGTTGAGCAACTGAACCAGCATGGGATTCAAGAACACGGAGATTGTTCCATGGGATTTCTTTAAGATGCCCTATTTGCCTTCAGAAGTTTTGACTGTGGTCTCTCTTATGTACACAGCTAGTCTTTAGGGGCTGATCAAGCTTCTATGTACAGCTACTTCCTGGCCTCCATGACCGCTGTAACACTGGCACTGAGGGGGAGACACTGGGTGCAGCCACACGAGACACCGATCCCTCCCAGGGCAACCTTGCCCTCCCTGGGGGGAGGAGGAGGAGAACCATGAGATGTTGGTGACTCGCCTGCGGGACCTAGCTGGGGTAGACGGGACTGTTTTACAGAGGTTCCAATCTTTCCTTGCTGATAGATCTCAGTGGGTCTCAGTGGGGGACTATTCATCATTCCTCAAGGGCCTCGTTTGGGGTCCCACAGGCTTCCATTCTGTCCTCCCTCCTGTTCAATGTACATATGCAGCCGCTGGGGGAGGCTGCGCGTGGGTTGGGCGTGCAGTGTCATCAGTTTCACTTATGGCACCCATTTGTATCTCTCCTTTTCATCTGACCCAGGCCCTGCGGTCTCGGTACTTTCCCCGTGTTTGATGGCTGTGGGGAAATGGATGCGGTCGAGCCGATTGAGGCTTAAATCACGATAAGAGAGAGGTGATGCTCATAGGCAGAGTTGGAGATCTGGGGGAAGGGAGAGGAACCCATCATTGGTGGGGTTTGTCCCTCGCTGGTCTCCCCGGTGCAGCACCTGGGGGTGTTCCTGGATCCTTAGCTACGCCTGGATAGGAGGCAGCGGCGGGATTTATATCCGTGTCATCAGTATGCGGATGACACCCAACTGTACCTCTCATTTTCAACCGACCCAGGCCCGGCTGTCTCGGTGCTTACTTGTTGTTTGGCAGCTGTCAGGGACTGGATGAGGGCTAATCGACTGCGACTGAATCCTGACAAGACGGAGGTGATGTTAGTTGGTAAGTCAGTGGAGATGGCGACCCCCTCAGTTGAGGGGATGTGCCCTCCACTGACTTCCCAGGTGCGGAACCTGGGGGTGCTCCTCGATGCGCAGCCTGGATCTCCAGATGGCGGCTGTGGCGAGAAGTGTCTTCTGCCAGTTACATCTGGTGCAGCGCCTTATCAGTGAGAAAATGGAAGAGTTAGGGCACTGACTGGACGTGGTGCAGGAACTGGGGGATTCAGCAGGTGGTGCTGTTCCCTCTAATTCGCTACTGAAGCAATGCGTTACTGTAGCCTTACGCACTGCAAAGCAACCATTCTCTTCTGCTCCAATATGTAGACACAAGAGTCTGAATGATGCATCCATTAAAAGTCAAGGTGGGAAATTTCCATTAGACCGGTATCATGTCTGATTTTCATGTTTAACCTGTATAACTGGGTGTTTTTAAACGAGATGCTACCCCAGATGGCCATCCATAAGCTCTGCATCCGACTGCCAGTCTGAAGGTGGAGTGAGAGGGGGGGGGGAAGACGCTCCGGTGAGCCCCAGAGCACCCACTCATGGAGCACTGCTGGAAAATCTGGAGTGCTCCATGCAGAGCAAGACAAAGAGCTCCGCGGCCACGGGCAGCCAAGGAGTCCCTGCCCGTATGAACTGGAGCAGCCGGCCACACCAGCGGACCAGTCCACCAGCTCATAGGTACTGTGGACCAGGGACACAGTGTTTGCAAGTCACAAGAACTTGGCCATGAACGGTGGGGAGCTCGGCTTCCTGAGCACTCACGCCGACTTGGTGCGCTTCCCTCTCCCCCGTGGTCCGTGGCAGAGGGAGTGCACGGCAGCTTGACTCTGTGGTCGGGGGAACCATGCTGAGAGCCACCCCTCCGAATCCCTCCCCATGCACTCCACCTAAATGGATGCTCCATGGCAGTGCCGCTCAGAGGCCGTGGGACACCGCTCCCCCCTTGCTCATTTAAAAAACACCCAGCAATGGGAGAGGATTTCCCTAGTTGCGGATGGTGCCATAGACACGGGGTGGGAGGTGCAAGGGAGTGCGATTTGCACCCCCTACCTAGCTTGATCTTTGAGTGTTGTGATGTCATACTACTCAGAAAGGGGTGTGGTCAGTTAAATCACCTCTCCTGCCCCTTCTCATCTGAACTTAATTATGCCAGCATCTTAGACTCCTGCTTGGGTGCTGCCGCACCAGACTTTATCCTTTTTAGTATAGTTTATAAAGATGAGCAATGAGCACACCGTGGGACCCTCTGGTTGTGACCCAGTCTCTCCAGATTTTGCCTTGGCATTTCCAAGCGCCTGTATTTCCCCAGGCTATTTGGCGTGGTGGAGCCATGTAAGGGTGGTGGACAATGAGGACCTCCCCTCAGTCTTTCTGGCCTGGCTTCTGTAGAGCATTGCTATGTATGACACTCAAGAGGGGGTGTGGCCACCACATGAGACGGGTGGGGAAATTCCTTTGCCCCTTCCTCTTTCTGATTTGACTTCACTGTATTCTGACTCAAGGAAGTGGGTACTCTGGTGCTTCCTGGCTTCCTACCTGCAGCCAGCATTGTGTGGGCACTGCTGGTTCAGGGAAAGAGCTGCAGAGCTCTAATCATGAGAAGGAGTAGTGATAAAGTATGCAGGGAAAAGAGTCCCTGCCAATCGGAGGGTAACAGTGATGGCGGTGCACCACTGGGGAAATTCATGGGGGACATGGTCCAGGCTGTATCAAGGCACAGGATGCCATCCTGCTGCCCATTCTGACTCTGTGACCGTTTTTATACGAGCCGTGGTGCAAGGAGGGAGCGGTGTGCACCGTGGCAGCGGAGGAGGTAGTGCATACGGTCACACACCAATCTCCCACGCATCCTGGTTTCATTGGTTGCTCCGTGATTTGAGATGTGCAGGGGGTGAGTGGGGATGGGTGGGTCACGGGAGCATGCACCCCCCCCCGCTCACTGACTGTAGCATGCACATGGGTGGCACCCACGCATGCCCACGCAGCGGATCTGCGTGGGCATGAGCGGAACCGTCTCATGTGAAAATGGCCTGTAACTGTGCTTAACAAACTGCCACTCAACGGATTTCCCCTGATGGTCAGACTCCATAGGATGGCAGCATAAACATGAAGCAGTATAAAAGTTGATTCAAGCTGGTCCATCATGGGATCATTCCACAGTTAATATCACAGGGTTGATTTCCCCTGTGGTTAACACAACAGGTGAAGTAGGATTTGGCAACCACTGGCATCTCAGCTCAACAAACCACGGACCTTCACGCAGCTGCCTTGTGCACCTGTAAACGAGGATTGCCCCTTAAATTCTTGCCCTGAAATTACAATTGAAGTAGAGTTGTAGAGTCCAAGAGCTGGAAGGGTCCTCAAAAGTCATCTAGCCCAGCCTCTGACACCAATGCAGGACCTGCCATGCTCCAACCATCTGCAAAGAAAAAAATCCAACCACTTAAAAAAAAAAAAAAAAGAGACGATCAAAAAAGCAGCCACAAATACAGACCAGGACCAATCAGAGCTCACTGATGCCTAAAAATAAGGCGAAACAATTTTAGAAAAATAAAGATCCATATGTCAGAGGGACCATGAGTTTTCCTCAGGTATGCTGAGGCTGCAAGATGTGGTCTCCTCAAAATCGATTCTCTTTGAAATATACTTTCTTTTCAAGATTTATGGAAGGCCAGGTTACGGTGGGTGTACGAATCAGGGGAAAGTTTGCACTTGAAGAGAGAACAGGATACAAAAATAACCAACAATTGTGGACTAACATGTTATCATAAATGGGGAAGATTTTTTGTGTAATATAGAAGCTTCAGTTTGACTTCCAGATTTAAATATGGATTTGTATTATGTATCCATATTTAAATCAATTAGAAATAAAATAAAAAATAACAAAATATCACTTTGCATACACAAAATGGTCGCTGGACTGTTCTGCACATGTGCTCCCTTTTCCAAAATGGCTATGGCAGAGTCACCACCATTTTGGAAAAGGGCAGCTGGTTCACACATGAACAAAATGGCCACTATGCATGCACAAAACGGCTCCTTTTTTCCAAAATGGTGTTGACGCTGCCACTGCCATTTTGGAAAATGTGAACATGCACACGCATGTCTTTTATTTTTTCATTGTTCTGTAGACTAGAACCAAACCGAAACCGGCTTGTTGTCGCGGTTTCAGTTCGGTACGGATTAATCTAGAACTGCCTATCTCCGGAGCCTGGCCTCTAAAGAATATTTTTGTTTAGTTTGGTTTGGGTTTTTGCTTGTATTTAGCATGTAACATTTAAAAGCCCTTCATGGCTGGAGGCTTTTTATTGTAAACATAAAACATTAATTTAAACATTAAACATTTTACAGCTGGTTTTTAGTACATAAATTTTCACAGACACTCAAAGACAGTAATTTTTTTTTTTTTAATATTTGCTTTTTCAGAACTGCTCCAAGGTTGTGGGGAAAGGGGAGAAAACCAGATTACTGATAAAGTGTTGACTGTTTTTAGATCTAGCTGGAAACACAACATTCTTAACACATGGAAGAATTTCTGTTAAATGGGGGATAAACACAAGTCTTGCCAAGGAAAGCAAACATTCCCACAACGTAGAGACTTTCAACAAGCCACCCTGAACATGTAAAAAAGGGGGTAAATAATAGAAATAAAGAATGTCAACATCGTTTCAATCTATGGTAGCAGTATTTGCTGCTGTTCTGTTGACAACAGGGATGTTCTCCCTCCAACGTATCTGCAGTGCTGGAAAGAATTAGCTTAGTTGATGGAAACAATACAAAGCCAAGAAACTGTGGCTGTGGTGTTGAGAATGCTGTTTTGTGTAACAATCATGTGAGCTAACTACAACACACTGTTATGTTGGCTTCTACAGCAGAGATTATAGCTCACCGAGTGGGGGTTCTGTAGAGACATTAGAACTCATTTTCAGCTGGTGGATACATATATACGTGGATAAAATACAATAGAGTTGTGACAATTTGCACCGTCTAGGAATTTCAGTTCGTGTGTTCCGTCTTTGAAGAGCAGAGAGAGCGTGACCACTCCATCAACACCCACCTAGTAAGGAAAATGTTTTCCAGGCAACGTGCCTTGAGATTTACCTCCAGTTCTCATTCAGGCAGCATGATGATGGCATGAAATTGGCTTTTGAAGGTGGAGTCAGTAAGAGACTCATATAAATGATTACGGAATACCTGAAACAGTTACTTACAATGAAAAGACTAATAATAAAAATAAAAATAAAAATAATACATTTAAGTATCTATATGCAAATGCTAAAAGTCTAAAAAGGTAAGATGGGAGAGTTAGAGTGTATGGCATTAAATGAAGATCAAGACATAATAGGCACCTCAGAGACCTAGTGAAATGAGGATAACTTTAATACCGGGGTACAAAATATATTGCAATGACAGAGTAGATCGAGCCTGTGGTGGGGTGGCTCTATATGTTAAAGACAGCTTTGAGTCAAGTAGGATTAAAATTTGACAGGAAGGAAACTACTCTGGAATCTCTATGGATAGAAATTGCATGCCTAACGGGGAAGTGTGTAGCAGCGGGGATATACTATCGTCCCCCTGACCAGGATGGTGAGACTAACTATGAAATGATAGTGAAGATTAGACAGGCTACTAAAGTTGGTAACATAACAATAATGGGTGATTTCACTTATCCTTCTATTGACTGGGTGAATGTCTCCTCCAGGCGTGATATGGAGGTAATGTTTTTAGATGTCAGAAATGACTACTTCTTGGAACATTTGGTCCTGGAACCAACAAGAAGAGGAGCTACTTTGGATCTAGTCCTACGTGGAGCTCAGGACCTGGTGCAAGGGGTAACGGTGGTGGAGCTGCTTGGCAATAATGATCATAACATTTAACATAATTACTGGAGGAAGAATGGTAACTAAAACTTATGCAGTAACATTTAACTTTAAAAAGGTAGACTACGCTAAAAAGAGGAAACTAATTAGAAGGAAACTAAAAGGAGCAGTGGTGAAGACTGAATGTCCACAAGAGGCGTGGAGACTATTAAACCACTGTCTTGGAAGCCCAAATTAAATGTATTCCACAGGTTAAAAAAGGTAGCCAGGAGACCAAACACCTGTTAGCATGACTAAATGGTGAGTTGAAGGAGGCTATTAGAGCCAAAAAGGTGTCCTTTAAAAAACTGAAAGCTAGTTCTAATGAGGAAATAGGAAAGAGCATAAGCACTGGCAAAGTAGATGTAAAATGTTAATAAAAGAGGCCAAGAGAGAATTTGAAGAGAGTCTCTCTAAAGAGGCAGAAACTAATAATAAAAACTTTTTAAAGTGCATCATAAGCAAGAGGCTTGCTAGGGAGTCAGTTGGGCCATTAGATGGTCTGGGTTTGGGGGGAGGGGGGACAGGGGGAGCTCAGGGAGGATAAGCCCATTGCAGAGAGACTGAATGAATTCTTTGCTTTGTTCTTCACAGCAGAGGATGTTGGGGAGATACCCACGCCAGAACTGTTCTTTGTAGGTGATGAATCGGAAGAGCTGTCACAGACCAATGCGACTCTGGAAGAGGTTCTAGCACAAATTGACAAACTAAAGAGTAACAAACAGAGTAACACTAGGGCCATATGGTTCCTTCACTCCCCAGAGTTGTGAAGGAACTCAGACATGAAATTGCAGATCTGCTATTGGTAATCTGTAACTTATCACTAAAATCTGCCACTGTACCTGAGGACTGGAGGGTAGTGTATGTAAGGCCAATATTTTAAAAGGGCTCCAGAGGTGATCCTGAAATCTACAGCTGTCTGTGCCAGGCAAAATGATGGAAACTTCTATTGAAAAAAGAATTCCGGAGCATACTGATAAATATGGCTTAATGGGGAAGAGTCAACATGGATTTAGCAAAGGGAAGTTGTTTCTCATTAATCTATAGGAATTTTCTGAAGGTGTGAACAAGCATGTGGATAAGGGGGAGCTGCTCGATATGGTGTATCTGGATTTTCAGAAAGTGTTTGATAAGGTCCTGCATGAGAGAGACTTGAAGAAATTAAAACGTCATGGCATAGGAGGTAGTGTCCTATTGTGGATTGGTAACTGGTTAAAGAATAGAAAATCAAGAGTAGTACTAAATGGTCCGTTTTCACAGTGGCGTGCCCTAGGGATCCGTACTGGGACCGGTGCTTTTTAATGTATTTGTTAATGATCTGGAAAGGGAAGTAAGGAGTGAGGGGATCAGATTTGCAGACAACACCAAATTAGTCAAGGTAGTTAAAACACATAATGCTGGGTTGTAAATTAGGAATCACCATTCAGCAAAAGGACCTTGGAGTCATTGTGGACAATACATTTAAAGCCTCAGCTCAGTGTGTGGCAACTGCCAAAAAAGCAAACAGAAGGTTAGGAATTATTCGTAAAGGGATAGAGAATAAAACTGAAAATGTAGTACCATATAAATCTATGGTACGACCACATCTTGAATATTGTATTGCAGTTCTGACTGCCCCATCTCAAAAGAAGTATAGTAGAAATTGAAAAGATACAGGGAAGGGCAACAGAAATGATAAGGGGTACGGAACGGCTCCCCTATGAAGAGAGCCTGGATAGGTTGGGGCTCTTCAGCTTGGAGAAGAAATGACTGAGCGGGGATAGGATAGAAGTTTATAAAATCTTGAGTGCTGTGGAAAAAGTTAATAGGGAACAGTTATTTCCCCTTTCTGGTAGTACTAGATCTAGGGGACACTCCACGAAACTAACAGGTAGCAAATTTAAAACAAATAAAAGAAAGGGGTGTGTTTTTTTCACTCAATGCAGCAGAATTAAGTTGTGGAATTTTTTGCCAGAAGATGTGGTCAAGGCCAGTAGTATAGTTGGGTTTAAGAAAGTGTTGGACAAGTTTCTGGAAGATCGGTCCATTAGCAGCTATTAGCCAGGTAGGTTTGGAGAATGTAACCTCTTACTGTCAGGAGCTGGGAGTGAGCAACAGGGAATGGATTGCCCCATAGTGACCTGTTGGATACTTCTTCCAAGAGACTGAGATTGGCCACAGTCAGAGACAGGTGCAGGGCTTGATGGACAATTGGTTTGACCCAATATATCACTACTTGTATTCTTACGTTCTTAACAGACCTTTCTTTTTAGTTCAGGGTGTAACCGTTGCATGAATTGGGCAAGTAACAGATAGGCGGTGGCATAGCAAGGCTGGGGCTTACCCGTCCTTGGGTCCCAATTATGGGCGAAAGGGTGGGGTCTCCAGAGTGGTGCCGGGAGGTTTTGTTTGTTTGGGTTTTTTTTAATTCTCAACACCTTTTTAGGATGGTCCCCTGCCGCCTTTGTATGGTCAAGAATTCCACATATTACACAACAGTTTAACGTACAGAACATTTTGCATAGTTCCTTAGAAATTGTTTCCCCACAAAACTTGTGTAAAAGCTTATGTGAAAGTGAGCTGTCAAGAAATAGCGTCCTTCAGCTTTCTGGTGTCTTTTTTGCAGAACAAATTTAATCATAAAACTTTAAGCAATAAGCCAGCAACAAGCAACTCAATTTTCAAAGAGTTCCAGTGATACGAGACCCTTTGAAGCCAACAAGACCTACAGTGGCAGAGAGCATTGAGCCCAAGTCTGTGGAGAACTAGCACACAGATTGTCTAACAAAATAGCACAGTCTAGATGTGAGACCCCAAAACATGTCATCTGTTCGACACATATTATATATTTAAGACCATCAAAGCCAATGAGGTCAAAAACTGTTCTCCCATCAAAAAGCACAGAGATTGCTGATTACAATCTAACTTCCTCCAGTCTTTAGCTAAAGTTCCTAGAGGTACTCCTTTACCGGCCACTAGGCTGGAGCTTGGACAAAGAAGCTGGTTCTACAAGACCTTGCTGTCCTCTCTTAATATGTGGTACAAAATAACTAAAACTAAGGTCACAGGTTTATTTCCCTTTATGTTGAAGGATAGCTACAGGAGTCAGTGGACCACTAAAATTGAACTACACCTGAATAAGATGGGCCTCTCTATCAGTTATTTGTCTAGCAAGGATTCCTTTCAGGTGTGGTCGGAAGTGTTAGCATGGTGGGATGACGTGGACAGGCAAAATGACTTGACTAGAATTAGGGCTTCCCCTCACGTGGTGGGCTATTTGCCTTGAGCCCCTGTTAATGGGAAAATGGCCAGTTATTTAAATACTACGCTTTCCTTGAGGGGTAAGAGGCTGTTTTTAAGTGCTCGCTTTAACACCCTCCTCTCAAAGGTTTTTGAAGGCCAGATAGGAGGAATCCCATTTCCAGAACGACTATGCCCGTTTGATCAATTGGAGGCTGAAACAACCGACCATTTACTCCTAAGATGTCATTTGTATGATAAGCTTAGAGAGGCATTATTGAAGCCATTCCTGGATAAACTCCCAGGTAGATCTGATTCTGTGATATCACAACTGGGTTCGATGGATGTAGAGTTGGAGCTGACTGCTCTAATAACAAAATTTCTACTTTTAGCAATAAAACGTCGGTGTGAATTCTTAGAATTTAAATCACCTTTGTGTGACACTTATACAGAGCCATGACACTTTAAGATCATTTTAGGATTGTTCAAGTTTGTTTGATTTTTATTTTACTTACTCAATTGTGTTGGAGTAAGTGTTACTTTACTCATCCTTATGTTTTTGCAGTTTATGTTATTAATGTAAAATATATTGTGCTATATTTAAAGCAATGACCAACGGTCATACTGAATAAAATTGAAATTGAAATATTAGTGCTAAGAGAAGTTACGTTTAAATTACAGGTTTCTCCATATCAAAATTACCTCTGGTAACACAAGTGGTGTGTTGGCTGTTCTGGGTGTCAAGAGGTATTAGAACCAAGGAAAGAAAACAAAAGAGGGGGGAAATACTTCTAGCAAATGTCACTGTCTTCATTAAAACACTGGTAAAAAGGAGCCAAGCAAATTCAAAGAGATTAACAAAGACAAGCTGAACAGAGTTCCTGGAGGCTATGAGGCGATTCTTGTAAAAGGGTTCTTAATCTTTTCTGACCTGGAGTACTAATGGGCTACTACAAAGTGATTAGGGAAAATACGAACACATTGACCTTACAGTGATGATGCAATGAACACAGCCGGAACTGTTTCCGTAGCAGAATAAAAGAAGGCAGCCAATGAAAAGAGGAATCCCTTGAAAAGAAGGTGCATGCTGTCTACGTGGGTTGGTTTTCTGTATTTGCCCTCTGTGTCAGGCTGTTGGTTTTGTTTTGGTTTTCCTTTTCATTCTCCATTTGTTGACTTCTTGGAAATTTTAAACAGAAGTGTTTCATCTATTTTGGAAAATGACTTTAAGAGAAATGCTTTGTTGCATTTTCCCCTCAGTACTAAAGTTCACTTTCAACTCGATCTTTGAAGAGCTAGTGAATGTCCAGAGTTGTAGCGGTAGAATGAGATTCAATACAGAAGGTGGGCCTAGATTCAGGAAGATGCTTTTGTACTTGGCTGACAGAACCCTTTATAAGTGGGGTGGGGTGTGTGTGAGGGTTAGTAGCCTCCCTCTGGTGGCAGGTGAGGGAGGTGGTGGGGGGAGGTTGGAGGGGAGCCCCTGGTGTGAGCAGGGGTGACCCTGGGGTGGGGTTGTCCACCGGTGGCAGAAGCATGGAGGAGGGTGGGGTCCCTCTCGCCAGCCTGTCGGGGCAGCCTATGGGGGGTGGGTGTCTAACGGGGCTCTCTAAGGATGGGAGGGCTTACGGGTCGAGGGAGATATGTCCCAAAGGGGAGGTGTGTTCCATCAGTGAGGAGGGAGTGGTGTCTTGTGCCCGTTCCCCTCTCAACCACGCACGCGGGTAGGTTGTGGGTCGAGGCCCAGGAGACCCCAGGCTTTGGTTTGGTGCTGCTGAATGCAAGGTCGGTTGTCAATAAGTCATCTACTATCCGGGAGTTAATCCAGGAGTTGGATGCCAACCTTGTCTCTATTACATAGACCTGGCTGGACAATTAATCAGGCCCTGTTTTGGCCGATCTTGTTCCAGCTGGGTTCTCTGTCTGCATCAGCCTCAGCTGGAGGGACGGGGGCAGGGGATGGGTGTGTGTGTGGCGGTGTGGTCATTGTTATCAAGATGCATTTTCCTTTAGGAGGTATCCAGTGCAGGCTCCACCAGGTGTTGAGTGTTTCCATCTTGTGTTGGATTTGGCCAGGGATAGATTAGGGGCGCTGCTGATGTACCGTCCACCCAATTGCCCTGCCACATCCCTACATAACTCTTGCTGATCTGGTGTCAGACAGGATCCTCCGGACCCCTAGATAAGTGGTCCTGGGGGATTTTAACATCCACGCTGACACCAATCTTGGAGGAGCGAGGCATGAGTTCATGGCCTCCATGACAACCATCAGCCTGTCCCAAATCATCTGTGGCCCCACATATGAGGAGGGACATACACTGGATTTGGTTTTCTGCACCAGCCTTGAGGCAGGAGGTCATTTA
>QEPC01000412.1:19194649-19209649 GCA_003113815.1 Sphenodon punctatus | reverse complement strand
GGTTCTTCCTATAGAATCAGGGCCTTTGGCATTACAGTTTTAAGACTATATTTTCTTTTTTACTCATAAAAGTAGCTCCGTGTTCACTGGGTAATAAAAATCTGATGGACCAAAGGAGGAAGACAGGGGGAAATCTTAATGTACAGGGGAAATTATTCATCTTCTTGGCTTGATTCAACATTCTGTTGTGCTCAGAATCCCAGCTTGAGTGACTCTTCCTCACTCATTCTTGTTCTCTGTATGTTTTAATTGCAGTTCCCTTAGAAAATGGCTTTCCGATGTGTGTTTTCCACTCAGGCCAATTGCGGCTTTGATGGGCATTACTGGGGAACATGGTTAGGGTTACCAGTGCTCTGGGTTTGACCTGGAGTTTCTGGGTTCTGCCACATCATCTACTGATAGATAATGGAGGGTAGGGCTGAAATGGCAAGTCGCTGCGGTAGCTGTTTCCAACGGAAAGAGCTCTTCTGCAATGAGTGGCATGGTGCGATAGAGATTTTCATTCTGCTACTTTCATTCCGCTACTTCCGCCGGTACTTTCCGACACACTGTCACGGTGCGAAAGTAGCAGAACAATGTTTCTTCTGACACTTCCTGAAATTATTCCGACACTTTCTGATAATTCCAATACTTCTGATGGCGCAAAGCAAAGGGCACCAAATTAGTGGAATGCCGGGAAAGCTGCAGAATGCCGCAGGCAATTCCAAGATGGCAGAATGAAATATCCGTGTGGAAAAAGGAGTTGCTGCTTCAGCCCTAAATTGGAGGTGAAACCCTTTCCCCCTCCATTTTCCAAAGCATTGTTATAATATTTTCAGGAGAGGCAGCAATGGGGCCATGCCACTCCCTTCAGGTATTTGCTATAAAAGACTGCTGTTTCCCAGGGGGTGTAGCTCACCCGCAGAGGGGAATTTCTGGGGGTTGTCAGCTGGTGGAGGTTGCTGGGATCCCTCCCACATGGGCCTTCTCTTCTGCCCCTCCCTCCAGGTATTTGCTATAAAAGACTGATGCTGCCCAGGGGGTGGCGCCCTCTGGGTGGCGGCAAAGGGCACTGCCAAAGGGTGAAGGCCGTTCGAGGGACGTCGTCGCAGTGGCGTCTAGAGCTTCTTCAATACCTTCCTGGTGTATTGTTTCCAGCTGTACTTCCGAATCGGGCTGGTCGCAAAGGAGGGGCGGTGGGGTCAGGGGTTCCCTCTTTCGAGAGGGACGTTCAGCAGGAGGGGAATAAGCAACAGTGCCGCTGCAGACCGCGTACCTTTATTTAATTATTATTTATTTATCTTATACATTTTTTTAGTCCCCCCGTGCCAATAGCATCCTGAGGCGACGTACAGTTTGATTAAAAAACATTCATAAATAAAACATTTTTAAAAATCCAACAATTTAAAACCAAAACAGGGTCAGGAAAACAAATCAAAATAAAAGGTAAGGGTACCTTGGGGCCATGCCAAAGGGCCCTTGGGGGTGACCGTGGGAGGCTGATATTGGGATAGCCGATTATTAGGGCAGAGTGGTAGGGGTTGTTTGGAGGGAGGGTGGATTAGGATGGGGTTGAGGGGTATGGCTTCCTCCCACCATGTAAGGGGGAGGGGGGACTGGGTTGGGGAGGGTTGGGAGTACTCCCCTGGTGTGACCCAACAGGGGTGAGTGGGTTTGGGCCCCCCTGTGGGAGGGAGGTGGGGGAGATGGGCATAGGAGGGAGGGGGTCTCCCTTGGGAGCCAGGTGGGACAGCCACTGGGAGGGGAGGTGGGCTGGGGGGGTTCTACAGCCATTGGGGTTGTGATAGGCCAGGGCAGTTATGGTCCTTCAGGGCGGCGGGTAACACTGGTGATAAGGGACAGGTACTTGGTGCCTATCACTCTCGCAGGCCTCCAGGCAGGCAATGCGGTGATCGAGAACGAGAGGGTCCCTGGCTCATCACTGCTGCTGATTAATGCGAGGTCGGTTGTTAATAAATCTACAACGATCCAGGAGTTGATCCTGGATCAAGCAGCCAACCTTGTGTGTATTACAGAGACCTGGCTTGACACTGAGTCGGGGCCAATTCTGGCTGACCTTATTCCGACTGGGTACTCTGTACAGCACCAGCCTAATCCAGAGGGGCGGGGAGGTGGTATCACTGTTATTTTTAAGGACACCTGGTCTGTGAGGAGGTATCCAATGCAGACTATCTCGGGCATGGAAGGTATCCATCTGGTGTTTGATTTGTCTCGAGACAGATTGGGGCTGCTGCTGATATACCGCACACCAACCTGTACGGCAGCATCCCTACACGCTCTAGCTGAACAGTGTCGGAGGTGGTCTTGCGATCTCAAAGGACTTTAGTCCTGGGAGATTTCAACATCCACACTGACGCCAATCTTGGGGGAGCTGAGTGTGAGTTAATGACCGTCATGACAACCATGGGACTGTCTCAGAGGGTTGTGGGTCCAACACATGATGGTGGGCATACCCTTGACCTGATATTCTGCACTGGCCTTGAGGTGGGGGATCCGGTAGTGGGGGATGTATTAACTATGCCCTTGTCATGGATGGATCATTATCTCCTCCAGGCCAGTCTCCTGGCGCATGTCTGCCCCCCGGAGAGATGTAGAACCAGTTCAGTTGGTTCGCCCCCAGAGACTTATGAAACCAGAAAGGTTCCGGAATGCTCTAGGGGAATTACCT
Source organism: Sphenodon punctatus (assembly GCA_003113815.1). Classification (NCBI taxonomy): domain Eukaryota; kingdom Metazoa; phylum Chordata; class Lepidosauria; order Sphenodontia; family Sphenodontidae; genus Sphenodon; species Sphenodon punctatus. The sequence goes on along the minus strand of QEPC01000412.1, from coordinate 19,206,981 downwards.
CCCAATCTTGATGACCATTGGCTCAATGACCTCATTGTCTTCTGGAACAATTTTTTGACTGAGGCCATTGACCGAATGGCTCCCAGACATCCGCTTTCAGAATGCCGACGACGCAGGTCCCTTTGGTTTACGGAAGAACTGCGCCAGATGAAGCGGGAAAAATGATGGTTGAAGCGACAGTGGCACTGAACTCATGCTGAAGCCGACTGATTGCAGCATAAAGCTAGTTTAAAAGCTTATGCTGTAGCAGTGTGGGCAGCAAAGAAAGAGTTCTTTGCTGCCCTCATAGCATGTGCAAAGTCACATCCAGCGGAGCTTTTCCGGGTGGTGCAGCAGCTGGTCAGTCTGGCCTCTCTCCACTTGGAACTGGAATCTTCTAGTGCCCGCTGTGACATGTTTGTTGACTTTTTTGTGGATAAAATTGCTCGGATTCACTGTGATTTCGATGCTGCACTTATAATAGTGGGAGAACCCGAGGTAGTGGAGGACCCTCCTTGTCTGATTTCATGGGATCAATTTCAGGGGGTGTCACCCGCTGATGCATCTGGTGTCCTTGGAGCTGTAAGGGCCACCTGTTATGAATTAGATCCGTGCCCATCCTGGCAGGTTAAGGCCTGCCGGAAGACATTAGGGTTGTTGCTGGCGGGGGTTGTCAATGCCTCCCTTAGGGAGGGCAGGGTGCCGAGCCACCTCAAAGAGGCGGTGGTGCGGCCTCTGCTTAAGAAACCATCTCTTGACATTGACTCCCCTGCCAGCTATCGACCAATCTCTAACCTTCCCTTTTTAAGGAAAGTTATTGAACGGGGAGGTGGCTCAGCAGCTTCAGGGACATCTGGATTGGATCAGTTTTCTTGATCCTTCGCAGTTTGGTTTTCGTCCTGGGTTTGGCACAGAGACGGCACTTGTGGCTTTGGTTAACGACCAGCGCCGTGAATTAGATCAGGGCAGATCTTCTATATTAATTTTATTAGATCTGTCGGCTTCATTTGATACCCAAGATGTTGGTGGCTCGGCTGCTGGACAGGGCCTGGGTGGATGGAATTGTTCTTGAATGGTTTCACTCATTCCTGGCCAGGAGAACTCAGCATGTGGTTCTCAGGAAATGTACTTCATCTCACCGGGACCTCATGTGTGGAGTTCCACAGGGTTCTGTTCTGTCCCCGCTTCTGTTCAACGTATATGTGCAGCCTTTGGGCGAGGTCGTGAGAGGGTTCGGCGCGCGTTGCCATCAGTTCGCTGATGACACACAACTCTACCTCTCTTTTTCTACAGACCCAGACCCGGCAGTCTCGGTGCTCACCCAGTGCCTGGCAGCTGTGGGGGACTGGATGAGGGCGAGTCGTCTGAAGTTGAATCCCGACAAGACGGAGGTGATATTGGTGGGTAGGGCCGGGTGGGGGTGGCTCCCGTCACTGATGGGGTTTGCCCCCCCTTGGCCACACAAGTCCGTAGTCTGGGGGTGCTCCTCGACCCACAGCTCTGCCTGGATCTCCAAGTGGAGGCTGTGGCGAAGGGAGCATTTCGCCAGTTACATCTGGTGCAACGGCTGTGGCCATATGTTACAGACTCGGATCTGGCCACCATCATCCATGCCTTTATTGCCTCCCGATTAGACTACTGTAACGCACTCTATGTGGGGCTACCCTTGGGGATGGTCCGGAGGTTGCAGCTGGTGCAGAATGCGGTGGCCCGTCTCTTAACGGGGACGGGTCGCCGCAAGCACATTACACCAGTGCTCCGTTCTCTGCACTGACTGCCTATTATCTTCCTGGCCTAATTCAAGGTGTTGGTAATGACCTACAAAGCCCTAAATGGCCTGGGCCCGGCTTAGCTGCAGGACCGCCTCAGGCCCTAGATTGTATTGCGACTCCTTCAGTCAGCCGGGTACTCTCAACTCGAAGTTCCCCGGGTTTCTCAGGTAGTGACGATGGGGAAGGCGTTCTCAGTGGCCGCTCCTAGGCTGTGGAATTCCCTCCCGACTGAGGCCCGCTTGGCCCCAGACCTCCCCTCTTTCCGAAGACAGTGTAAGACCTGGCTGTTCCGCCAGGCCTTGTGAGAGGGAGACGGGTTGGGGGGCAGGGTTCTGCCCTTTTTATAGCAGTGGATCTTTCGAAAGAAGCAGCAGGACTTTCGAACAGTCCAGCCCGCACCCAGGAACTGTGCCAGTATAGCAGTGGGGAGCAAAGAGGAGCAAGCGCTGGAACTGGTTAGAGCAGTGTTGAGAGATATGCTGGGAAGCGAGATGCTGAGACTGTGTATGCCCCACCCCCTGTTGACACCCTCGGGGATTTGTTTAAGGAGGGTTTGAGTGTCAATCCTCCCCTCCCCCATGAGGGTTGTGAACGAGGGTGGCAAACATCCCCTCCCCCTCCCTCAACCAGAGCTGCTGGCTTCAGAGAACTAAGTTACAGCTGCAGGACCCGGGGACTTCCATCTGATGGCCTGATAGAAACGCTGCAACCGCCCCCAGTGTTATCAAGGGGGCGAGGTCCGGGAAAACCGACTTCGGCCCGCCTCTACAAGGGCAGGGGGCAGCCGACGGCCATGCCGGTGGAACGTGCCAAAGGGGCGTGCCCTTTGGCGTGGCCCTTCGGCATAGTCCGACGGCTGAGCCTGGAGAGGGAGCCGAACATTGTGGATGTTTGGTGGGAAGGGAACTGATGCAGAGGGGTATGTACCTTCCTGGTGAGAGCAGGAAGGAACAAGGAGGGTCTTGATAGGTAGGAGGGGTGAGGAGGAATTTATGAAAATAAGTAGATTGATGTATAGGAGGGTATGGTATATTGTTGTATAATGTGTAAATGTTTGAGTTATAATATAGGGCATTGTGACCCTGATTGTAATAGAGCAAGTAGATGATGATTTTGTAATTTGTATTATATATTTCATTTGTTGAAAGGTATTTCCCCCTTCTGGTGAGAGCAGGAGGAGAAAGGAGTGGAAGGCCCCCTCCCCTGGTGGCAGTAGGGTAGGGGGATAGGAAGGGGAGGGTGAAGGGAATAGGATGAAATATGGGGAGGAAGTTTGATATTGTTGAAATGTATTATTGAATTATGTTTTTGAACTGTTGTTAGGGTATTGCATTTTTGGGATGGGGTTTGTGAGATGGGGTGATTTATGTTTTGTATTTTCATTTGTTGTGAGCCACCTCGAGGCGCCTTGGGTGGGAGAGCGTGAGATATACATTAAAAATGAAATATTTTAAGCATTATCATGAATTTTAAATTGTATATGCTGTGTTTCTATTATTATTATTATTTATTATTATTATTATTGCTGTTGTAAGCTGCCCCGAGCTGCTCTGTGGGCGGGAAGGCGTGAGGTAAAAGAGCAGTGAAATAAATAAAAATAAATAAATAAAATGTTGAAAAAGGGATGGGCTGAAGGGGCTCTCCAGCCCTCTTTCTAATGTATCCTTGCCTACCCCTACTCCACTCCAAATTATACAAGTCCAGCCAGGACCACCTCATGTGATCTAGAAAATTGTGAACACTTTCTCCGCCATTACTAGAGAGTTGTAGGTCGGCGGATTAAGAGGGCTCTTCTGCTCCGGCCATAGTAAGCCATTTCCACAAAGATTGGAGGAAATTATAATTTCCATAAATATAGATACACGTACATGTGTATGTATCTGTCTGTCTTATTGATCATCTAGGAGAGTGCGATTGCTGTGTTGGTCCCAAAATTAATAGAGAGAAAAGACAAAAGTGGTTCAGATAGTGTCTTTGATTGTATCAACTGTTTTGTGAGTGTGTGGGGGCGATGAGAGTATGCAAGCTTTTGGGACAGTAGGGCCCTTCTTCAGGTTGATAATAATTCAGAACCAGAAGCTGAACAATTACAAGACGGGTATATTTACAAGAATGTGGTACCAGGGCGAGTGCTGACGTTTCTTATACAAACAAATTAAGGTCTTGAATTTGACTTCAATTGTAAGAAGTGTACGGTATTTCACTGCATGTTTTCATGCGAGGGGCATATTTACAGCAGGAAGGAGTCTGTGAGTGGAAAGTGAAATTGCCACGTCTTCCATGCCGGGTTACAGAAGATGCCATTAGCGTTGGTATTTGCCAGTTTAACATAGCACAGCATCTGAAATTATGACCGCAGTTGTTCCTGAACTTAGAATGAGAGATGCCTCAGAGAACAGTGTGGTAACAAATGGGCTTCTTAATGGCCTGGTCTGTCCCTTGCCAGCCGTGCCCGCAGACTCATTACGACGTGTAACCACAGTTGTTCAAAATTTCTCTGTGAATCAGTCAGTCACTTCTACTGATCGTCTCGTGCAATAAAGATGCCACTTTGCGATCAATGAAAGAAAAAAAAAAGTGCAGTAATTATGAGAAAGCTAAACAAACATCACTTAGGCCCTGTAACAAATAACAAATCGGCACTCTGCCCAGTCTACGTACACTCTGTGTGTAGCATGTGCGCACAAGGTACCTCTTTCGCACATGTTGCACACTCATCACGCACATACAGGCTTAGGATAAGGCCCAGTGCAAGACAGACGTCTGTCTGGATGATGAAGTGCTGTGGGTCATTCTAACGCTAATGGCCTAAATAACCTGTCCAGCCCAAGGACTCTGTGATTGTCGGGTTAGAGGTTTATAACAACGGTCACAAGATAGAGGACCCTGACTATAGGAAGAGCAAGCTAAAGTCTTGCACCTGTTGATTCAACATTTTTTTGCCACATGAGCTGAGTAAAAGGGAGCCCGCAATATGGCAACCTGTCAATGGTGGTCGACACAAAAGGAGGACCCAGAGACTTACAGATGGCAATGGTGGTTTCATCTACAGAGACACTAAGTGTCAGAGGTTTTAGCTGCCTGAGGGGAGTACGCCAATTGAGAAATAATAGCCATACAAATGAATCCAATAATACCGTATATATAAGTAAAAACAATGACTGAGCATGACTGGCTGTCCAGAATTAAACAAAGTAAAATGAAATATAGTCTTTGCTGCCAGGAACACTATGTAAAATAATAAAATAACAACAGCTGTAATTTTCTCTCACAGGCAGTGGCATTCCTCACCTTGTTGGCACAGCCCAACAAGGTAGATTTTAGGTGACTAGGAACAGCTTCTAACTCTCTCAATTCTCTTTTCAGCAAGATCAGTTTTTCCTATCAGCAAATTCCTCCTCCTTCCCTTGCAATCATTGTGTCAGTCCCAAAGAGCCATTTGTGTTTATTTAGGGCATGGTAATCTATTTATTGCAAGTGCCTAGCTCTGGGGGTTTGAGTCCAGTGGAAGTAAAGGGGGATCATACTGGTTTTACGGGTCAGTGTCACAGGTAAACAGCCTAAGAGTCATGTTCCAGGACCCCTTGGTCATTGTTTATTTGTTTGTTCTCTCTCTCTCTCTCTCTCTCTCTCTGGTCACCCCACAAGTCTTCTATCCTCCTAGACTTTCTCTGGATGCCCCCTATTCTCTGTGGCAGTATTTTTCATTTCTTCATACATGGGTATGCTCACAATGGTGGTAACTCACCCTGGCATTACTGCCTCAATGATAAAAACACAGCTGCACACTCTCCTCTCACCTCAGCCCAACCTAGTTAATGGGTAAAAACAGACGTGACAGCGGCAAGGCACTTTTCTGGCCTGCCCCGGGGTAAACCACTGCAGCCGTCGCTCCCCGGCTTAGCGGGGAACGCTGTTTAAATGTGCAGCCCTTAACCCGGGCATGAGGACTGCCAGCACAGATTCCACCACCACCACCCCAAGCCCAGGGTGGCCCAAGGAACTGTCCACATGGGACAGGACTCCAAGGGCACTGTGGCACAGCAGGATCAGGCCCAGGAAGAGGTGCCACCAAACAGCTGAAAGGAGAATCTCCTCTTGCCCCCCATCAGCTGTTTGGTGTGCCCACCCGCCCGCCAAACAGATGATGGGGGCCTCCATTGCGTGTTTGGTGAATGTACCCGCCTGCCAAACGGCTGATAGGGGGTGCTCCTGAGGTGCTCCCGCTCATGCAAACTGACAGCCAGTCAGCCTGGGTTATTGCCACGGAGCCGCCTGGTTATCACTCTGCAAGTCCGCACACCCCTTTGCCCTCTCCAGTGTCTCCCAGCTGGGAGGCGTTGGAGAGAAGGGAACACGCCTGCAAAGCGACAGCCAGCTGGGCCATTGCCGCAGAGCCACCTAGCTGTCACTCCACAAATCTGGCCAGTCCTCCCTCCTCTCCAGTGCCTCCCACCTGTGCAAAGTGGCAGCTAACTGGTCTCGTGGTAGCGGTCAGGGCTGTTTGGCTGTCACTTTGCACAGGCGGGAGGCACAGGAGAGTGGTGAGTGGCCTTTCCCAATGTTAAAAAAAATTAAAACAATTTTAAAAATACAGTATGTGGGGAAACCACCCCACCCCACCCCACCGCTACCCCTCACCAAAAGCCTGGTTACACGATGGGCGTCTGTGGTGCTGCTTCTGCATGGCCTCCACAAGTGGGTCGTTGCAGTCCAGAGGTGGAACTTCAGGATTTTCCCCAAACAGGCCGGGCAGATCCACCTAAGGTGTAGCTGTGGAGAGTTGCATTAATATGCCAAACACCATCCAGACACACACTAGCTCACAGACATCTAAATAGATGGTCGGGGTGAGCCCTGTGGACTGGCGCCTGTAGCACGCTCAAGCCGTGCACCCCTTCCCCCCCATCACAGGTCCCATGGTGTGTGTGCAAGCGCACACATACATGCGTGCCGTGGTGCCCACAGCGTTTGGGATTGCACCCAATGCAAGGTTTGGTGAGTTACTTCCTGTATCCTGCCTCAAAACAACTGGGGCACTGTAATGAGTTAAGGATTCAGGAACCTGCTCCTAAGATGGAGACCAACTGCTGCCCCTATTGATGTCCCTGAGAGCTGCTAGAGCTTAGCACTTCTCAAGATCAAAGCAAACTAAAAATAACAATGTGCATCCTAAAATGGAGCAAATACGCATTCCACTCTCTCCTTTACCCAATTATTAAAAATCTATAAATAGCATAATTGGGAGCTGTTATGCAATGGCAGGCAGTCTCCTTTCATCTTGGAATCATTGGTAGGAAGGTAGCACTCAAACAGCAAACAATTGCACTTTGCAATTCCCTGGTGCCAAAGTACAATAGAAATGACCTACAATGTATATTAACTCCGTTGGGCCTAGTGAATGAAAAACATGCATCCATTTCTTGATCTTGGTCTCTTACCCAGTGCTACTACTGATCTGATGGAAACATATTTCAAAGATGTTATATTATCCAGCGAATATAATCAGTACACATAATTTCCTCACGCTTGATCACAGTTCTATATGAAGTAGTTTTGTAATTGGAGTGATCTTCTTCAAGGGGGCTTCTTCCTCAAGACCTTAACTAACTTGGGTCTATTCACACAGTGTTGAAAGGCACTGTACTTTGTGTTTGAGGTACAGTGCCTTTTGTGTCTGTGACTGAGTATAAAAACAAAAGTGGTCCCGCCACGGCTGGGAGTCACCACATATGTGGTTCCGTGCCACCAGATGTTGGCCTGGGACTGCCCCAGGGTGGGTAGGTGGTTGACCCAGGATGTGACTTGGACCCGACTCCGGGAGCCCATTCTAGGCCAAGGGTCACCCACACAGGCCAACGTGGACCAAAGTTGGCCAGTCCGTCTGTTCAGCCACCCCATCCCCGCAGCAGGGTGAAGGGCGCCATGACTGCCCGTTGTGGCAGGAGACAGGGTTCTGGGAGTGGAGCAGGATGGGGCTGGCCACCCGTATGTCTATTGCAGTCCGACCCATACCCAGGTTGTGCAGATGGTGGGACGGTTCTCCTGGAAGCAGGCTTGTTTGTCCAGTCCACCGATCTGGAGAGTGGTGGCCGCTGTTTCCCAGGCCAGGCCAGGAAGCCACCGCCCCACTCACACATCTGTTTTTACCCTTTGTTTTGACCAGATAGTTGGTGCAGGTTTTGCCCAATAAATCCCTAAATATCTTTGGACCAACATATAGGGACCGCCTCATTTGAGATGTCCTGTTGCAGGCTCTTTGGTCATTCAGGAACAGTCTTCTGGCCATACACTTGGATCACCATGTATGGGTGCCAGGGGTACAAGAAGAGGCATTATCAGCAGCTGTTTCCTGACTTTGAAACTCTCTGCCCCACTAAGGTTTACCAAGGTCAAGCCTGTGTGTTTTCCAGAAATGGTGTAAACCATGTTTGTTTAGGTGACCATTTGGTGGCTGGAGAGGATTAGGAAGTGGGTCAATTTTTGTTGGCTTTATTTACTTTTAAAAATTGTTTCTGTTTGGCTTATTTAACCCAACTTGAACCTTTTATTTCAGCGATAGACTGAGATAGAAAACTAAGTGAATAAATATTTAACGATTTCAAGGTGGACTAATGATGTGCAAAATGTCATGTCCAGCAGGAGCTCTTTTTAAGCTATTGAAATGCAAAAATAAGTATATATATTTTTTAAGTATTTCCCCCCCAGCTCCCTTTCCATAACTTCAGAATGCCTGACTGGTCTGAGCTCATCTGAATCCATAGTCTCTGCCTGTAATTCAGTTTTACATCTTAGTTCTAAAAACCACATGAACCTGTGGTTTTTAATGGAAACACTGAAAACCCTTTAGCAATGGACATGCACACACATTCCCATCTGTCATCTCATGATTTTAGGGAATGACGTGGTCACACTCCTGGGAGTAAAAATCAAGGGCATTTGTTCTGCACTAATATCAGTCTATGTTCTTTACAGGGTTACAATAGGTTACATTGGAGTAAATGATGTGTGAGACTATGATTCAGAAAGAAACAAGTTTTGTGAACTAGCATTAAGGCATCTCTTCAAGGTAGGGTGGGGAATGGCCCCCCTTTGTTTAGCATCTGTGCACACGGCAAAGAATGATAAAAGTTTACAAAGGCGTCGGTGGCATGGAACAAGTAAATAGTGACCCATTATTTACTCTCACAAACAATGCTAGAACTAGGGGAGATGCTTTGTAGCTAACTGGGAGCAGATTTAAAAGAAACAGAAAAATACTTTTCACTCGCTGCTCATGGAACTTGTTGTTAAGGCCAATAGCATCGCTGGATTTAAACAGCGATTGGACAAGTTCTTGGGGGATAGACCCACAAATGGTTATTAATTAGTCAAGTTAATCAGGGGATGCAACATCTGATTCTCAGGAACTAGGAGTCAATGGCAGGGAACAGAATATTCCATTGTTGCATAATAATACATACTTCTGTGAAGCAACTGAATGTGGCCACTGTCCGAGAGAGGATGTTGAGCTTGATGGACCACTGGTCTGACCCAGTATGGCACTTCTTACGCTAAAGTGCACAATGATGATCTGAAAAGTGCTGTAGTCGAAGGGCTCATTCATGCAGTGCTCTTAGGGGTGGTCGGTTGGTTTTAATTGCAGATTTGGTTCCATTGCGGATCCATAGCTGCAATTTCTGGATTTAAATACGGATTTATATTACAGATCTGCATTTAAATCAATAAAATATTATAAAATAATAAAAAAAAAATTAAAAAAACCCCGCAAACACTGTGCATGTGAAAAATGGCCACTGGACCGTTCTGCGCTTGCACGCTCTTTCCCAAAATGGCAGAAGCAGCGTCACAGCCATTTTGGAAAAGGACAGACTGGCTGCCTTCTTCCAAAATGGTGGTGATGCTTCCGTTGCCATTTTTTAAAAAGGGTGCACAGGCGCAAAACAGTCCATTTTTTTCACATGCACAATGTTTCTTCTGTGCTCCCCTCCGCCCCCGCTAGATTTTAAACCAAATCGCAACAGGCATGTTGCCACGGTTGTAGTTCAGTGCAAATTAATCCGTAATGGACCGGTATGAGCAGTTATGGGTTCATCCTAATTCAAACTGCCTACCCTAGTGTTCATAGGGAATTCACTCCATAATCCTAGCCATTACATAAGAATACCCTTTTTGGCAAAGGCTGTAGTCTAGTCCATCCCAGCTGTTGCGTTGGGCTGAAAGACTGGGGAGAGTATGGAGATAGGCGCGAGCTAGGCTGTGCTGAGTCAACTTCCCATTTTGATTTAAGAAGGCTTTGCCATTCACCTGACATCCCCATTGCAGTGGGACACACACAGGGTGATTTCAGACGTTACGGGGCCCTTTGGCCCCGTACCGAAATCACCGGATACATTCCCCCCCGGGGTCGCCCCGTAACGCCATATCAGACGTGCCGGGGGGATCCCGGCGGGGAATCTGGGAGGGGGCGGGGCCGCGCGGAGCAACGTGCAGCCGCACGGCCCCGCCCCCTCCACGCACCCCGCCGCCCGCCCTCCGAGGAGATGGGTGGGCGGCGGGGCCATTGCGGCCGCCGCGTCGGGCCGTGGCGCGGGGCCAGACGTTACTTTTTCTTGGTCCCCACTGGGGATCTTTTTGACCACGCTTCCCGGGACATTCCCCCGGCTAGCCCGGGAAGCGTGGTTCAAATTGACCCCTTGCGGGTATTGTCCGTGGTGAACATCTGGCGGCCGCCAAACAGACGTTCGGGACACGGTGACCACAGGTGGGTATTCACCGTGGTTCACCGTGATCTTGTAACGTCTGAAAATACCCTAATTCACACCATATTTTTTGGAATGGGCAGTGGCAGAAAGCCACGTTCTAAGTATTGTGTAAAATTCTCTTCACTTTTGAGCTATTTGATGGTCCCTTGTTCTCTCCCACCTACGGCAAGTGTTGGGCCACTGAAATGCAGGGATATCAGCAGTTGTGAAAATGTAGGGTTACCATAACTCCCCTTTAAAAGAGGTCACTTATGACAAATATACAGTGCAGGACTTCATTGGTTCCAGTTCAGCCCTTCAACATGTATTTTTCATAAACAACCTCTTTTAAAAGGGAGGTATGATAACCCTATCAAATGACTCACTACAGGGACATGGCAAAGAAATGCAGGAATGAGTGGTCAGTTCGCAAAGGGGAAGGGTGTTGTGTGAACACGCTTTAATTGGTGGTGACAGGAGGAAAACTTTCTTTCAGACTGTAGTGTGCACCTGTTCTCAGTTTGGCTAGTAGCAAAGGAGAGATCCTAATTTACTTTGGCAGCTGGATTAGTAGCAGCAGTGAAATATCTGTTGTATGCCAACTTCAGAATGGAAGAGAACCAGTTCATTAGCAAGGCACTTTTGCTTTTGGGGGGTATTGTTCTCATTCTAGCGAGATTAGTGAATTAATTGTTTAAAAGGGACGGATGAAGCTGGTTAAAATAAGGCATAGAAAAAACAGGTGTTGTCTGTACTTTAATACACAGCTCTATTGATGCATTAGTTTTGACCTATAAGGACCTCTGATAGTCTTGTCCTGAGCAGAGAGGGAGTTGTGCCGAATAATGCTTAGCCTGGGATGTATTTTCAAAGTAGGTTCTGATAGACATTTCTGGCTATAACTAGGCTGCGACTGAAGCATGCACTAATTCAGGAGACATTTAACTGTTCTTGTTTTTTGTTGTTGTTGGATGTGTTCCCCCCCCATTAAAAGCCAACTATTCTCCTTCACTGCAATGTGTACACATATGTTAATAAAACATGATTGCTGTTTCTCAGCCGTATTTCTAACATCAAGCGTTGTGTGAGCTTTAATGTCCGATGCATCTTCAGTCAATGTCGGGATGGATTGGTGTTAGGAGGTTTGGTTCCCTCTTTTAATTTTGGTTCTCCTGTAAAATTTCATATTACAGTTGATCTTTTAAGAACTCAGTCCTCTATCCAAACCAGTCATTTGATGTATCTGGTGATGCTCTAACCCAGGGGTGGGGAACCTCATTCACACAATTCCTATTTGCAAACTTTGGGCATCTTTAGATATAACAAAGATTGGGTGTCAAAACCCCTAAGCACGTGTTTGGGCGTTGTGTGTAAGCACCATAACAATCCCAAAACCAATTTGGCCAGCCGTTGAACACACAGTGTGAACACCATTGCATCACAAGGACAATTGGTGTGTTCCGGCTGAAAACGTGGCCAACGTGGTATCTAATGATATCACGTGGTGTGTTAGCAGGTACAACACAGGGAATGAGGCAGCAGTGCTTGCGTACTGAGATCAGGTGGCGAGCAAAACACCGATTTGCCCCAAGATGTGTCTAAGCAGCACCACATGGTGAACACAGGGTCAAACTGGTGTTCATATCAAGGTCAAAACACACATTCAGACACCCGTCGTTATGTCTAAATAAACCCTTTGTTCCTTAATCTGTGTGTGTGTGTTTCACCCAGTAGCAATGCATCCACACAGCTATCATTTTCCCTGCATTTCAGTGGCCCACCCATTGCTTCAAATAGCAAGGAAGACAGGATGGTCAAGGAACATAAGGAGTGGTAA
>QEPC01000412.1:19182968-19193892 GCA_003113815.1 Sphenodon punctatus | reverse complement strand
GTGTGTGTGTGTGTGTGTGTGTGTGTGTGTGTGTGTGTGTTTTTCATGGAGGAAATTAGCATTGAGGCTTTTTTATTGTTTATTTGCACAGCTTGACCAGCTTATTGACATGCCAATAATACATCAGAGCATAAGTCAGTTTACCTGTTGGCATATATTTGTGGCTGTTTCCTACTTTTAATTCTGTTAAAACTTTGATTGATTGTTTATTTGAAGAAGAAATAACCAAATGGGACAGTTCAGTCATTTTATAACAGGAGACGAGTTCTAATCAAAATCTAAGGACTGAATGTTTGGGTCCACTGTAAAAGAGAGTGAAAGCAGTTCTTGGAAGGAAATGTAGACTCCAGTTCTCAAAGTCCTGCAAACTGTAGGCTGCAGTCCTCAAACCAGGTGGAGGTAGCGAGCCAGGTAAAGAACTTGGGTGTCTTTTTTGACCACGTTCTGTCCATGAAAACTCAGGTGTTGGATGTGGTGGTTGTTCTTTCTGCTGTGTAATTTCAAATTACTAATTTGTGTAAGCTACGCCCTGACATTTATCCCAGGATGACCTTTGCCACAGTGACCCATGACCTGGTGACCACAAGGCTTGATTTTTGTAACTCCCTCTCCTACAGGCTGCTGACGACAGCACAGCTACTTAATAGTTTGGGCAGCCATGATTGTATTACATTTGCCCTGCGTTCTCTGCATTGGCTGCCTGTAGAGTGCTGGATTGAGTTAAAGATTCTGATGCTGGTTTTCAGGACCCTGGCTATGACTGAAACCTGCTCCTGGAGCCTCGCACTGATGGGTCTCGACTCAGAACCACCCACTGTTTGAGGATCCTGCCATCGTGTCTTAAGTTGGCAGGTAATTGGGCCTTTGTCGTGGTGGGCCCCTCAGTGCGGAACTCGTTCCCTCCGAATGTCTGTTTTAGTTCCTTCCTCCTTACCTTTAAAAATCACTTGAAAACCCATTTATTCTCTAGGTTCTTTAGGATCCACTGTCAGTTCCCCTGAATGTAGTTTGTCCTCCCTTTTTACCTTCTCCTTTTATTTAATTTTTAACATTGATTTTACACTATTTTATATTGGTTTTTTATTTTTATTAAAAAGTGGGAGCTTTATAAAAATAGTGCTATCAAATAGCGCTAAAATAATGCTGTAAAGCGGGAGTGCTATAAAATAATGTATTTATTATTATTGTTATTTATTTATTCCTCTTCCTCCTCGGGAGCTCAGTGGGATTTCTCCAGAATAAGTGGTTTATGGATCACTTCCGTAGCCTGTTGTCTCCCCTCAACCCCTTAGTTGCTAAAGCCAGTCCTGAAGTTCCTACCTATTTTAGCTGCCACAGCACAGAGAACAGGGCAAACGGTTGCCATGCCCTTGGACAGGCCAAGGGGCCGGGTACACGTGTAGGAGCCCAACCACACCCCACCTTCTCTCACCCAACTCACCCACTATCCTGCCCCACCTGTGATGTGGCTACATGGGAATTGTGCCAGCACCTGCCACTCAGAGTCCTGCTGTCGACTTTGCCGCAGAGCAGGTTAGACGAGGACCAGGCCCATGAGCGGTGCTGCACTACCTCAAGTTGGGCATCCTTTCCCCACTTTGGGTAAGGCTACCATGCCCTGCATCTGTGGACTTTTTCCAAGGATTCAGGGGATAGCAGCCAACTGACCACCCCACTCTAGGATGTGGTGAACATCTGGCTGCCACCAGGTACATGATCCAGTGCATCTCATAGTGCCCAAATTGGTGTAAGGCTGCCCAGCTCTAGATAATACCTCATGTGGTTGTACCCACAATGAGTGCTTCTTCAGCTTACCCAGTGGCAATGATTAGACTAAGGCCCCAATCCAAATTTGCATGAGTACCGTGCTCCTGCACAGAGTGTGCACATAGTACCATGTGAATTTTGGGTGTGTGTTATGCCCATAACCATTCTTACACCTAGTGCATGCATACTGTATGTGCATGATGCATGCACAGATTTTAGAATTTTTATTTATTTATTACAAAACTTTTACCCCGCCCCCTCCTGCTCCAGGCAGCTTGGGGTGGCTTACAACGTAAAATAAATAAAAACATAGAAAACTAAAAACAATGCAATTAAAGCACATTAAAAGAGAAAGCACTCAACAATAAATCCCCCCCCCCAACCCACTCCTCCCACCCTACACCCCATCCCCCTTAACAAATGCCTGGAGGAACAGCCATACACCAGAACGGAGAGAGGTCTAGGGTCATCCGGGCCTCCTCCAGGAGTGAATTTCACAGCCTAGTTGCAGCCACTGGAAACGCTCTCTCCATAGTGGCTCTCCGAACCACACGGGGGACCTCAAGAAGGGCACTCCTGGCAGACCGCAGGAGCCACTCCAGAGCACAGGGAGTGAGGCGATCCCGCAGGTAAGTTGGGCCGAGAACGTGTAGGGCTTAATAGGTCAGCACCAACACCTTGAACTGGGCCTGGAAGACTATAGGCAGCCAGTGCAGAGCCCGGAGCACCGGTGTAATGTGCTCACAGCAGCCCGAACCCATAAGGAGACAGGCCACCACATTCTGCACTAGTTGCTGTCCCCAAATCGTCACCGTGGGTAGCCCCACATAGACCGCGTTACAATAGTCCAATTAGGCCAAACACTATACTTCGTGGACTGTTGTGATAGCTTCAGAAAGACCGCAGTTTAGATAAAGGATACAAATTGTGAGTTGGGAAACAGACGCTACTAGATGGTACCTGTTGTTTTATTCAGGGGAATTGTGTTGCTAATAATACTTCTTTTCTTCTTTTTTTTAAAAACTAGTATTATCCTGTACAGCTAAGTGATAGGTTAAATGTCATGAAGGCAGAAAGCCGAGGGGAAAAAATCCACAATGCCACAGTAGAAACTTACTGCTGCCAATGATGAGGGGGGAAGAAAAAATCTAGTATGATTAAGATGCAAAATTTTGTTATGTACCGATTACCTAAGATTTATAGCACTGCAAGTTATGATAGTCTCGCACCAAAGCAATCTTATCCTTCATTAGCCTAGATGTGAAGTTGTGGGTTTTGTTGTTTTCAATTTTATTTTATTTTTAAACTAGAAGAATCTTGTTTATTTCTCAAGTAAATGCTTCACACTGGTACTGTCTCTACAGGTTTGCCTTTAAGTGCATTTATTTTTTTAAAATCTCTATATTGTGGGAGTAAATAAATATATTAAAATAAGCTATGGGATGTATAGTACAGTATAACAATGATAAATGATGTTGTGTGTAATTTTTCTACTATTAACATAAAGTAATATAAACTGAAGGACACTAGTCTATTGAGAGAGTTAGTAGCTAATGTTCCATATCAGATGTGGACAATGTCAGGACTGAATACAGATTAGGCAGTGTCCTTTTCTCCCCAGGGGAATTAAACTTGGAGACACCACTGGCTGCCAGTGGTTTTACTGCATTTTGTTGGTGCCTGTGGTGCCTTTTTTGGTCTATTAATTCAGGAGCTGTAAATGACAATGTGAGCAAAAAGCTTTTCCAGTGGGATGCATTTCATTTAATGTATTCTTGTATCTACAATACCCATTCAATCCGTTTTTGTCACAATAACTGTTTAAAAATTACCTGCACTTTTTTTTTAAATGAATCTCCATATCGCGCCCCCCCCCCGCCCATGTAGGAAACGGCAAAGTAATAATTTAGCAGTATGGGAAATAGAATTCTATGGACTTTTCTTGTTTTGTTTTTTCCGTTCTTTCTTTCTTTCTTTCTTTCTTTCTTTCTTTCTTTCTTTGCTTGCATATTTCTGATGTGAAAGAAAGAAGCACTTGAGAAACTCCAGAAATGCATGTGTGTGCATGAGGGTGTTTTTAGACAAGCACCTCCCCACCCATCATGCATGTTACACGGCCACATTGGCACCCTTTGCCGCCCTGCAACATGCATGATGAATGGGTAATGGGTGAGGAGGTGCTTGTCTGAAAACATCCAGACATATCAAAACTCATTGTGACACAATAGTTGGGAATATTTGGAGCCTTTGATTAAATTCTTGGGGTGGAAGGGCGTTTTTTAAAGAAAAGTGTAATCAGTAACAGAATGTGAATATATTATGGCCCTTTTCACACAGACACTCTAAACCTGATAAAATAGGTGCTACATTTTATTATACATGTTGCAGGGCACCCATAGAGCACACCTGCAGCCCTGGAACATGTATAAAAAATGTATAACACCCATATTATCAGTGTTAAAGTGTCTGTGTGAAAAGGGCCTGTGTTTAATTAATGTAAATTCTTTACTTGATCTTAGTACTGTCTTAGGTTACCTGATAAAGTTGTGGAAAAAACAGCAAGAGGTAAGCTGCTGTAAAATCAGGGGCTGAGCATAATAAAAACCTAGGTAGGAAAGACAGGCTATATAAGTATTTTAGAAATAAGAATCATGCAGCTAGAGTTGGAGAGTAAGTGAAAATGAAACTTGCTATTCAGTTAAACTTGCTGACATATGCTCTGCCTCCCAGATTTTGTAGGCTTTTTAAAAAAAATGTTGTAGTAGTAGTAGTAGTAGTAGTAATATTTATTATTATTATTACACAATACATAATCTGTAATACATAATAATTAATACATAATCTGTAATACCTTTAACCTATATATATATGTATTGTATATATGAGTATGTATTAATAATAATAATAATTAATAATATTATTTTAAATTATTAATAGGGTATATAATAGGAGATAGATAGATAGATAGATATGGCATTAATTATTACTTAATATTACTACTACTACTACAACAACAACATCATTTTAAAAAAGCCTACAAAAATCTGGCAGCCAGACCATATACCAGCAAGTTCCACTGAATAGCAAGTTTCATTTTCACTTACTCTCCAACTCTAGCTGCATGATTCTTAGGGCATTGCTTTGTAAACTATTTTTCATCTCAATTCTGGTTGGTTTTTTTAAAAAAAAATAAAATGTGTTCATACTTAAGAAGCAGAAGCCACCTTCTTCTATTGACATGCATATTGTTATTCTTTGGGTGGTCTTTGATATGATAGTTTGATATGGTTCATAAATTTTATCTTTGCACTAAAAACAGGGTTAGAATATCCTTGATGCAATTATAAAAATGTATTAAAACTGAGAAGGAGAAAAAATATGGTGCAGTATGAGCTTTTAATGATTGTATAAATGTTCACTGTTCCATGGGGGGTGGGGGAAAAGGGCATTTCCATATTGGGATAAGATGGAAACATGAAAGGGCCCCAATATTTCTAGAAACAGAAGTATTTTAAAGAAAGAAAGAAAGTAGCTATTTTAATTTCTGATTCTAAACCTGAATAGGATGAGAGGTGGGGAACACAAGACACACTGCTTTATATTGATTTTTTTTTATTCTGTGAAGAGATGTTTGTGAAGCTGAAAACATTGGGAAGAGTAGATCGTACTTTGCTTGCCGTTAACCTAGTATATGTGATAATCTAACACTATTGCAAATTGAATTCCACAATCCAAATCCATCAGGATGAAGAATGCAAAACAAAACAAAAATAGCTGCTGTTAAAACAGGAGGTGATGCTTTTTCCACGTCAGCTGCTAAATGGTGGGCGCAATCTTCCGGAGGCCTGTTTGACAGTAGGAGAGAAAAAGAGAAAATCCAAAGCCATTGTTATGAAAAACGTGGAGGTGCTGCTTTATTTTGGAAAGTTAGAGATGGGTCCCTGTCCCAGGGAGCTTACAATCTAGTGGAGACAAGGGAGAGAGGAGCATAGGGAGAGACAGGGATACATTCAGGAACTAAAGAAGATGCAGATGTGCGTGCTTCACTAACTTACAGGGGAGAAAGGGACCAAGAATGAACAGACAGTAGAGCAGCCTGCAGAGCAGCCTGCGAGCAGCCTGCAGAGGTGAGGAGCTATGGAAAACGTGAAGAGTGTATAGGAGTAATTTCAGATGTTATGAAAATGCCTTTCACCACAGTGACCCCCCAGTGGATTCCCTGTGGTGGTGGCGTTTCTGTGCATGTCTGTTTGACCGCTGCCAGATGTTCACCACGGTTAATCTCTGGCGGGGGTCAAAGCTAACCACGGTTCTCAATCTCCGGCCGGCCGTAGGTCGAGAACTGTGGTTAGATTGGCCATGATTCAGGATGGGCCAAAAGTAACATGTGTTATCTTGGTCCATCCTGGATCGTGGCCCTGACTGCGATACGGGATCAGGTGCAGCGGCCTTATTGGCCGCTGCACTCGCCCATCTTCCTGAGGGCGGGCGACTGGGGGAAAACGGGGGGAGGGGGCTGTGCGGTCGCACCATGCAGCCCCGCCCCCTCCCTGATCCCCGGTGAGGATAAGGCCGGCCACGTCTGAAGGACGACTCGTCTGATCACGGAGATGAATCCGAGATGGATCCCAGTCCGGGGTTCAGCGTGGGGGGCCCTCCGGGCTCGTCACGTCTGCAATTACCCTAGGTTGAGGATAGAATTTGATCTATCCAGTGAAGTGGATCCATCCCCACTAAAACATATGCTTAAAACAAGTGTGATGCTGGCCCACTGTGACCCAGGATCACCCGCACAAGGGTTCCTGTGCGGCCCGATTTTGGCCTGCTACGACTCTGGGGAGGGTAGGCCGCTGGCCCGGGGTGTGGGCCAGCACGGGCCAAGTGGGCCAGCACATTTTTCATCCCCACCATCGCCATGGTGGGGCTGGTTGCCTTGGCTGCCCATCATAGTGGGGGCAGGGCTCTGGGAGCAAGGGACAGGGCTGGCCACCCACTCGTTTGTTGCACCCCTCAACCCCAGGTCATGCAGATGGTTCAATGGTTCTCCAGGTGGCAGGCATGGTTGTACTGTGCCATTCGCCAACCTGGACAGTTGTGGCCACGGTTTCCCACCGTAGGCTGAGAAGTCGCCCTGCTGCCTGCATGTTTCTTTTTACTCATTTTTAGTAACCTGTCATCTCTTTTGTTGTACACAACAGCATGCATGGCTCCCTGTAGTATATTATCCATTCAGGACCCTATTTTAAAAGGCTTTCTGTGACCTGCATAAAGCAGACTGTTCCATTATAAATAGATGAAAGGGTGAATTTGACATGCAGTGAACTGCCTCCTCCCCCCCCCCCCCCAAACACTACATTATCGGCTGTCTCCACCAAGAAAAATAATTGATAATGTTAAAAATATTTACTGACCCATATGTTGGAGGATTACATGGAGAATGTAAACAATTTTAGAGTGGGCAACATGACATTTTTGACAGAGATTTTACAACCTGTTAAAATATTTTTTCCTGCTCAATTAAGTTTTCATCTACTTTCTTATTCAGGCTTTTGAAGATTCCTTTTTTATTTGCTGCTATGCATTTTGTCTGCATCACACACTCAGTTTACATCACATACTAGCATCTCCAAAGTCTCTACAGTAGTGGGCGAGAGAGAATTCCCATTCAAATATCAATCACTTCAATATAATGCCTGTCAATATTACTGAATACAAAGGAGTCAAATATATTCCCTGAAGGTTACATTGAAACATCCTGTGATTTCTGGCTTGTGTAATCCTGAGTGCATACTATACCTTCCCAGTGCTTTTGTGCTGTAGCTAAAGTCTTGGTATAGATTTTTCTCCTGCTGTTAGTATTGTACAGTGCATTCATGTTTGTTTTTAATGGCATTGCAAACTTTGGTCTGAGTATATGTTGGGTAGCAGTTCAAGAACATATCTTTGGCCCTTTTTACACAGGCGGTGGTGCGTGAGGGGATGGGTGGGCTTCTTCGGTGGGTGTGCGCCCATTCCCACGAGCGCATGGGGAACATCCATGTAAAAACAGCCTTTGTTTCCTCTTTATGAAGACAGCAAAGAGGAAGCACATAATACACAACGATAAAACGATCGATTGATTTGCTTGTTCATTTACATTTCTACCCCGCCCTTCCCAGAAGGCTCAGGGTGTGCACTACCCTTTCTGCCATTCTTGACTTCAAGAAGACTTTGGAATGGTGGCGAGCGGTAAGAATTGGGAGACACAAAGATGCTGGATAGTAATCAGGATTGCCAAATAAAAAATTCAAAACTACAGTGTACTACAATGCTGGTGTAAGGGACGTACATTATGCTTCCATACAACTGTGGTGCTCAGAATATGGGATGTTGTCTCTTATTTCAATAAGGGAATGTCAGTTATGTTCTATAGAGCTGCAGGGCTCTGAAATAAGAGATAATCGTTTAAAATAGAGCGCACTCCTCATGGGCAGCTGACCCCCACCCCGATATCCCTGCCCACGCCCCGTTTCCGCCACCGACTTGCTGCTGCTCTGAATCTAGCTGCTCTGCCACTGCAATGCCCCAGCTTCCCACGCAGATCCTGTGTGTGCTGCATGGCGGGGAGGCTCTTATAACCAGCCCTCCAAAGTTGGTTTCTGCACCAGCACCAATCAGCTGATTGGCACATGGGATGGGTTGTGGGTGGGAGGCTAGCCATGAGGGAGATATTCTAGGTGGGCCTCAAGTATATACGTTTTATATGTGATATTTTATGCGTTTTATATTTTGTATATATATTTCTATTATTGACTTTTTGCCATGCCGAGCTGCCATTGGGCAGGAGGGGGCGGGGTATAAATAAATAAATAAATAAATAAATATTTTTTAAAACAAAAAAACAATTGTAAAGTGCCAGGCATACAGTATAGATGCTTAATAATAACAACAGTGCCCTGTTTGACGTGGCTACGCCACCCTAGAAAAAAACAAAAAACCCAGCAACTGTAGGTATCAGCAGTGAAGTTGGAGATCACAATAATAATAATAATAATAATAATGTGTGAAAACTAAGGTTAAAACTTGAACTTGATTTTTTTCCTATTCTCACTGAGAATCCAGGTTCTTGTCGGGGTTTTTTGAAACTCGATGAGCACAAAAATCCTGGTTCTTGACACTTTCTCAGTCAAGATTTTTTCTCAATATACTGCTTACCGTTACCGTTTACCATGTACCACATTGGTCCTGGCAATGCATGTGTCCCACAGCCATGGTGGCCATTTTGCGCATGTGTATTGCCAGGAAGAACACAGTACACAGTAAATGGTAACATAAATTCTCGACAGAGGTTTCGAACCATCATTAAGATTGCCCCAGGATCTTGATAACAGTTCTTGATTCTCACAAGATTTTCACACAAAAGAAATTGATTCTCATTTCAGCCCTAGTGAAATCCCAGAGACTCTGGATCAAATCCAAAGGGTGTTAACCCAATTTCTGGGACACCTAAAATGTCTGGGTTTGCGTGTATCTGGAGTAGAGCTAAAACAGGTACTTAATTTAGTACCAGTACGTAATACCCACATTTTTTAGTACTACGACGAGTATCCGATTGGTTACCTAGGTACCACTTGGGTACCCGGATACCGAAAAATCAGCAAGTTCTATTGCTGCTTTTTTGATTATCGATTGGTATATTGGGACAGGAAAAAGGGGGAAGGGGATAGATTTTGGTTTTTTTAAAATGGGTATGGAAGGTTAAAAATTGATATCAGAAGTCGACATTCCAGGACATGGGGTACTGAAATCAGGCTGCAGTTGGGTACCAATTGGTACCTGATGTTGTCAAGTTGATTTGGGTACCAGAAATTTGTCAGGTATACCTGTCTTTGTAGGTATACTCATTGCAGCTCTAGTCTGGAGCTGTAGGCACAGACTGCACCCTCAGGGAGCTGCACTCTCTCCTGAGATGAGGCTGAAGCTCTCGCCTCTGGATGGGGAGCCTCTCTGTCTGTATGCAGCATTGTCGAGGACAGACTGCATCTCCTGGTGCTGTAGCCTCTCTCCAGTTTGGGGACTCAGGATTCTAAAAGCTTCTTAAACTCCCTTCACTTAGACCCTTTAATGGGGGATGCATAGAAGGAGGGGAGGCGTGGGGTTTGGACTTCTAAAGTGGCCAAACAATCCCTTTGTCCCAACTCCTATGGAGTGTTGTGATGTGACTGGGCTTCATAAGGGGTGGAGTTATGCCAGAAAGGGGCGTATCAGCTCCTTTGCTCCACCCCCTCCATTCTCCCTGGGATTCCTTCCGGAGGAAAGTGG
Organism: Sphenodon punctatus; assembly: GCA_003113815.1. NCBI lineage: Eukaryota > Metazoa > Chordata > Lepidosauria > Sphenodontia > Sphenodontidae > Sphenodon > Sphenodon punctatus. The sequence goes on along the minus strand of QEPC01000412.1, from coordinate 19,183,824 downwards.
CAGCCAGCGGCAGTGTGTGTGTGTGTGTGTGTTTTTCCAGTGTTATCCACCCCATAACTAAGGGCAGTTGGAAGTGCACATGCAAAATCAAATGTGTCGGTGTACGATACACACAAGTATCTGAATGCCCCAAGCTCAAGGGTCACATCATAGGGACAGGTGGGGCAGTGGCACTGCAGCCATCAAGCCTGGGCTTCTCAGAATACCTGGGGAAGCTAGATCACATGATGCTTGGACAGGGCAAGGGTGGGATGAGCATTGCATCCACTGCACCAGATCCTAGCTACGCCTCTGTTGAGGCTATCATTGTGGGGGCAGGGTCTGAGTGGCAGCATAAGGGCTTAGCAGGCAGTAATTTAGGATGACAGAATTGCTCATCTGCAGCAGCAAAGCCAGAAGTGAGTCTTGGTAAATAGGTTAGAAACTGGTATATCGGCATAACCCCCATATGGTAAATGCAACACTACGGGGTTGGTGACTTGAGAGCCTATTTTCTCTCAATGCGGTGAGAATGAGCTGGACCAAACAAACCCTTTTCACATGACTCTGCATCACTACTCAGGGGTTGTGCTAACATAGCAGGGTAAAGGTGTTCATGCCACTGGAGTGTGTCTGTCTCTGTCTAGAGAAATTGAGTTGTATCAGCCTTAAATGCTTTTCTACCAGTAGAACGGCATCTGCCTGAGGGGGTTTATACTGATATAACTACTGTCTCTGAACCAGTGCAGGCACATCAGTGAAAAAACTGTTTAGCCAGAGTTTATCCCACCAGGTGTTCTGGTTATGTCCCTTTTCAGCATTTCATTTAATAATGATTTTTGGAAGCTCATGACAATTCTATCTCCCCCCCCCCCCC
>QEPC01000412.1:19148079-19182929 GCA_003113815.1 Sphenodon punctatus | reverse complement strand
CCCCCCCCCCCCCCCCCCATACCTATAAAACCTGGCTTCCTTCCTTATTTACACCCGTTCAGCCACAAAATTCACTGGGAAAGAGAGAAATGTCCGTGTAGTATTTGTTTCTTCTTGATGTTGCAAAATTGTTTTCTTGATATATTTAAAAAAAACGATTATTTGTTAATAGTTTTCATAACAAAGGTTTTAATCTTCATTGGCCCAAAATGATAAGATTGGGGTGGAAGGGAGTAAGGACTGGAATTCAAAGCAACCTAATTAAAAACTGAACAAGATTTTTTTGTTTGCTTTTAAGAAGACTACTAAAATAATAGACCGTTATGTAATGAGAACAAACAAACATAAAAGCGATCCGTGGGAATATGACAGCTTAATGCAGAAGCCTAACTTTTATTTTGCCAATGATTGGGTTTTATTCTTCTGTTTTGTCTCCCCTCCCTCCTCCACCCCCCTCCCGAGCTTGCGACGTGATGGGGGTGCTTCAAAATGGTGACGGAATTCTCACCAGTGCTGAGTGCCCTCTGCTCCCACTGACACAAGAGATGGATTTGCTCAGGACCAGATGTTTGCTGTACTTCAGGAACGGTCCCGTGCTTTCTAGTATTAAGCTGCTGCAAGACACAAGTTATTAGAAAAAAAACCTGTGCTGAGAGTCTAGCTGCACCGTTAATTAAGCCATGCCACGATTGATTTCTGTGTGTTTATCTGTTTTGTTGAGGTATTTAAATGAATAATACCTATTTTAGTTAAGGTTGATAACCTGAAACCTAATGAATCCTCAGCTCCTCCTCTGCGTATTTTGCACCGAACACATTGCACCTTCAATAATAAATTCCGAGGGCTGACAGTGTCTAAGTCTGCTGCTCCTTTGCCCTCAATTTCAGTGAGATGGGCCATTGAAAACTCATTACAAGCTGTTTAGTCTCTGACTTTGACTTTTGCTCAGCAGTGAACAAAATTAACAGCTCTTGGAGGTAGCAAAAAAGGCACTGAGCCAACAGAGGGAAAAAAATGAAATTAGGAGAAAAAGACTTTTAATATCATCTCTATTAGTCATGCAAACAAGCGTACGTTGGAAGTATGTGTGTTCTACATATGGCTTTAATTTGGTGGCCTTTATTAATTGCATCTTCCTCCCGCTCCTAACCCCAACTTTTAATACCACAAAGACAGGCTCACCTGCATGTCAAATACACATCCCAAAATTTGCTTGCATGTCAAGCAACGAGCCTTTGAGTGTAACAGAATTGCTTCATAAATTTAACTATCGCTTTCAAAATTCTGGTTTTTTTTTTCTTAATTTAGTGCTTGATATTTTTTTATGTGATAATTTTAAAATGCTGTTTATGGCAAAAGTTACCTTGATAGAATACGTTTGTGGGGTGGGTACGGGGAATGAGACCGAACAACACTAAACTATGTTTAAACACATTTCATGTGTCTCTATCAATAACAGGGCCTTTGTGGATCTGTTGTGATTGGAAATTAAGTTCCTTTAAAATGTGAACAGAACAGGTATTTATTATGCCCCCTCTTAATAGCAATCCAATTATTGTACACTTTTGAACAAGTGACTGAGTTCATAGTCGTATTCATCATAATGGATATGGATTCTGATGACAAATTTAAGGTCCTGACCACTTATGCTTATTAAAACTCCATGGCATTTTGTTCTAATAGCTGCATCGTGTCTTTTACCCCCATCTGCAACTTATTTTGCAACTTTCTTCTCATGTAGCACGAGATTAAAAATAAGCGGACATCCGAAGTGCATTAGAAGTAATTAGATTAAGTGAAACACTTGGAAGAGAAATCAATCCAAATAACTTAAAAGACAATGTCTACTTGGGTTGGTGTATTAAAGTTTACAACTGGCAAGACCAGGGTTATAATATTCCAGTAAAGTGTGTGTGTGTGTGAGAGAGAGAGAGAGAGACAGAGAGAGAGAGAGCGCATATACTTAATGGACCAGGGTAAACTCCACTCACATGCAATGTTTGGTTTAATTTGAGCTCCAGACCGAGTTTTCTAGCCAGGTTGGCATAGTTATCCAGAGGTCAAGCAGCTTGCTGAAGGTCAAAGTGGGCCTGATGCAAAACCCATTGAAGCCAATGGAAAGATATCACTTCATTTTAGTGGGCTCTAGTAAACCCCAAGTGAGTCGTTGCTTTAGACTCAAGATCAGCCAGACTCTCAGGTTTTTGCACAGATTATTATTATTATTATTATTAATTATAATATTAGCATTTGTATAGCGTCAGCTGTGTACCTGGGCGCTTTGCAGAACAATAAGATAGACGCGGTCCCTGCCTACGGCTTACAATCTAATAGACACGGAGGGGGGAGAGGGGATATAGGGAGAGGCAAGGGATAAATAACATTCAAGTGGATGCGAAGTCTCAGGTGCACGTGCTTGACTTGGTTGCAGTAAGGCAGGAGTCTGCGAGGAGGGCAGACAGTAAATATTGGGAGGAAAGTTCTAACAGGTGTCTAGAAAGGCAGCGAGGAAGAGGTGGGTTTTGAGGAGGGATTTGAAGGTGTGGAGGGAGGGGGCAAGGCGGATGTGGGCAGGGAGGGAGTTCCAGGCATGGGGGGCAGCAAGGGAGAAGGGATTAAGGTGGTTAGGGGAGCAGGGGAGATGAGGGAGAGCAAGGGAGGGGGCAGAGGAGGAGCGGAGAGTGCGTGCAGGAGTGTGTAAGGAGATTAGAGCTGAGAGGTAAGGGGGAGCCCGGTTGTGATGGCATTTATAAGTGAATACCAGGAGTTTGTGAAGGATGTGTTGGGGAAGGGGGAGCCAGTGAAGCGAAGAGAGGAGAGGCTGCACGTGGTCGAAGCGACGGGCTGAGTGGATGACCCTAGCAGCGGAGTTTTTGATGGAGATAAGGGGGGGCAGGTGACAGCGGGGGAGGCCAGCAAGGAGCAGGTTACAGTAGTCAAGGTGAGAGATGACCATGGCGTGAACAAGGGTTTTGGCTGAGGAGACGGAGAGAGAGAGCAATCCGAGCAATGTTATGGAGGGCAAAGCGACAGGACTTGGCAACAGAGTCGATGTAAGGTTTAAAGGGAAGGTGAGAATCGAAGACGAAGCCCAAGCTATAGGCCTGGGGAATGGGACGTATGGTGATCCCATCAATAAGGATGGACAGGGAAGAGGGAGAGGAAGGGTAGGGAGGAAAGATAAGTAGTTCAGTCTTAGCCATGTTGAGCTTGAGCTGACATTGGGACATCCAGGCGGAGATATCAGAGAGACAGTTGATGAGGCGAGCTTGGAGAGAGAGGGGGTGGAGAGTGCCTTGTGCACCTGTAAACGAGGATTGCTCCTTAAATTCTTGCCCTGAAATTACAATTTAAGTAGGAGAGAGAGAATTGAGTGTTGTCAGCATAGAGGTGATATTGGAAGCTGTGGGAGGCAATGAGGGACAGGGTGTAGATAGAGGGGAGTAGAGGGCCCAGGACACCATATTTTCATATCACTGAGAGCCTTACATCAATTGAGGCTTCCCGCAATCCCATGCACAGGGCAGTGCTGCTTCCGCCTCACATCAAAGTTCTGTCTCCCAGACAGTACCTTTGGGTTTGGGAAGCAGCAATAGCGGGTGATTTCAGACGTTACGTGGTCAATGTCAACCACAGTCAATTCCCTGTGGTGGCTTGGACCACGTAACCTCTGTTAGGGGGAACGCATGTTCCCCCCCAGATGTTACCACGATGGGGAATCACATTCACCACGCGAGCGGCCGCAGCGGCGGGACCGGAGGCCGTCGCGTGGTGAAGGCAATTCCCTGCCGTGGTGACCCCCACCGTCCCGCAGGGATTCCGGCCCGTGGCCATAGCGGGCGAGCGCTGCAGCAGCATTGGCCGCCGCGGCCGCCCATCTCCCCAGAGGGCGGGCGACAGGAAGCATGGAGGGGCGGGGCCATGCAGCCGCACGTTGCGCCGCGCAGCCCCGCCCCCTCCCCGATTCCCCGCCGAGATCCCCCAGCACGTCTGTTAGGGCATTACGGGTCATCCCGGCGTGGGATCAATACAATGATTTTGGTACGGGGCCAACCGGCCCCATAACGTCTGAAAACACCCAGCAACACAAGACGTGCTTCCCTGTACTCCCACAGCCCCCATGAATCTCCAGCAGCCAAAATGGTAACTCGGCTTCTGCGTGAGCAGCCCCCCTCGCCCGCCACCCCACCAGCCATTTTTGGCGAGAGCCACAGTACATCTTCCCAAGAGCCCCTATGATTCCCAAGCTGCCATTTACTCATTTTTGCAGTCTAATCCAAGAATCTTTTTAAAAAACCTGTTTTCTGCTTTATGGTTTTCCAGGTTTAACTCAGTATCCCACTGCCATAATAATTCCCAGTGATGATTGGTCAAAATGTCTTATGACTTTCCATATGATGCACATCAGCTTCCTCCCCCACCCCCTTTTTCTGGTTCAAAAGTGGATCTTGGTAGATTTGTAAAATTGGTTCATGATTTGAGTTAATAATGATAATGGTGGTGATTATTATCAACACAGCTCATTTTGTCCTATAATTTCTCTAGTTGTTGTTGTTGTTGTTGTTGTTGTTATTATTATTATTATTATTATTATTATAAACATTTATATAGCGCCAGTTGTGTGGCTTGATGCTGTACAGAAACATACAATAGACGTGGTCCCTGTCTGTGGTTTACAATCTAAAAGACAAGGAGGAAGAGAATAAAATATTGTATTGTATAATCTCTCTAGTTATAAAATATTGTATATCTTGTCCGTGTCTTGGATAACCCTGCCTTTAATTCATGAAGGGTAACAGATCCCCAGTGTTCTCAGCTTCCGAACCAATAATATCTTGCATAATTTAATTAGTGTGTACTTTGTTGTTGTTATGTGTTGTCTTGTTTTGATTATTTAAAAAAGAAAATAGAATCCCAACATTTTATGGAGATTAGAGTGCAAGACAATATTACTGAGAAGGCATTTTTGTAAAAACAAAATGTCTATATTCTAGTTTTAGGAGGCATATATTTTGTTTCACTAAATCATGGATCTTTTTCTTGGGTTTTCCTTTGACCAGCAACATGCATCGAACTGATGAAGGTCAGGCAGGAAACAGATTAACAGCATCCCATACCACAATGTCAAAATACTTAAAAGTGTTTACAGTGGCAAGTTACACACAATGAATTTAAGACTGGCGGACTGAAGCAGAAATAAAACTATTCTTATTCTTCTAAACTAGAGCAGGGGCCTTGGTATTTTATGGCTGTTTTAAGGTCCGTTAATCCTTGAATCACGAGGCCATGTAAAAATGACAGCTTTAACATTCAGTCCCTGGGTTTATTTAAAATGTTTTTAAATTCAACACTGTTTCTAATTAATATCGGTGAGTATATAACCCGATTCAAATGTATCAAAAGCACAGAGATGCGGAATGCAGCGTGTTGGGTCTTCTGTAGAACGTTTTATCACTTACAGCAGGAATGCTCAGCCTGAATTGAATGGTGCCAATTCTTTACAGGGAAGGACTTCCTCACAGGGAGAAAATCAGATACTGTATTTTAATGCCTTCAGCCTTTCTCTTTAGGGACTTATTTTGGGAGCTGGGAGGAATCGGTTTTGAAGCCAGATGACAGAATAATCACAGTACCAGGGAGGGAGGTGTGTGTGTGTGTGTGTGTGTGTGTTTAGACAAGTGCCTTGCCACCCATCATGCATGTTGCATGGTCGCATTGACAGCCTATGCAGCCCTGCAACATGCATGATGGGTTGGTAATGGGTGGGAAGGCGCTTGTCTAAAAACACTCTCTGTGTGGTACATATGTAGATCAAATTTTTAAAAATTGATCTATGAGCCTAGGTACAGAAAACAGGGGGAAGAATTAAAAAAATAAAAATAAAAAAATAAAATTAAAGATCTGTGAGGTCTTTAGATCTGGCGAATGCCGGAGTAGACAAATGTTGTTTCTCAGCCCAAAACTGACATCTTCATTGTAATCCCTTTCTAAGACAGACATCACTTATGAGTGGGGGTTGGGGAAGGGGGTTGAAACTGGGTCTTCGTAATTGACATAGCTGTATTTCACCGACTAGGTGCTGGTGTAACAAGGTTTGCCTCATCAGTCTGAGAGTCGAAGTTGTTAACCGAATTACATTGGCTTGATTGGGAGGGAGAGCTGCATAGCTCCAGCCCGTCCTGGCATGACCCCCCTTTCCAAGTTAGGGCTGAGAAGAGAGCGTATGTTTCCGTTCCACAGAGAGATACCAACCCTTCAGGAGCACTTGTGAGCGTTGGTCAGCACTTCACCAGTCTCGTCACTTTTTGTCAATTTCCGTCACTCTTGGGGAGTTTCATGACAGTTTTACAGCAGTTTTATGGCAATTTCCAGCACTTCCCTGGCACATGAAAAATAACCTCTAATGGCAACCTGTAAGTTTCCATGTCGCACAAATGAAGACGAATGACCTGTTTCTGACGGAATCGACATTGGCTACCAGCGGAGGCTGCCAGAGAGGAACTTGGGGCGGTGGGTGCAGTTGCACCCCTTTACGTTCCACCACCACCACCCCCCGGCAGCCATGAGGTGAATCCCTACAGGATCCATTCCATTTCCCTGTATTTTTTTCTCCACAGTGTCTTTATTTACAGTCGTTGTGCTGAGTTACCAAAACAGAACAGCCCTGAGAGTGCCCCCAGGCAAGCTCTTACGTAACCAGCCTTGAATATCAGGCAGGTCTTTTCTCCAGGCTCTCTTCCCCATTTGCATTGTGACCCTCTTCCCTGGGAGTGGGTTCTGTCTCTATGGCTCCCTTTGCCAGCCACCTGTAGGGAAGCCCTGGGCAGAGTCTTTGGGCAGGATCCCACCTTCTCACCTCTCCAGCGGCGCTGACTCCTGCCACAGCAACCTGGCAAGCTCAGAGCTCTGTCTCTCCCTAATGCTCCTTCCAGGCTGAGCTCTTGGTACCATCAGCTCGCCAGCACCCTCCCTTCTGCTCCTGACTGGGGCCAACGAGCTCTCTCCCAATTTGGCCCCATAGCCATTCGGTCCTTAGTTAACCCTTTAAGTCCTGCAGTGACTCACTTCCAAATCACCCTCGATGCCAGTCCAAAGGGTGTAGAATGCCCGACTATACTGAACTGGAAGACATCTACTTAAAAACAGACAAATTACACCAAACTTACTAATTGGAGCCAAGGAAGCACCAATCACAATGATATACCAGATATATTTATTTTTTAAATGGTGTCTCGAGGATAGGACTGAGACAAGAGCAAGTGTTCCTATTCCAAAGGGAAATACTGACCGTTTGGGAATGCTTACGAGCGCCCATCAGTACTTTATCAGTTTCCAGTGATTCTGGGCTGCTTCCATTTTTATTTTCATCGTTTTTGTCACTTTCCAGGACTTTTTCTCACTTTCTGGGACTTTTTCATCGCTTTACAGGAATTTGATGGCAGTTTTACTTTACTTTTATGGCAATTTCCAGCACTTCCCCGGGGCTTAGCCAGCAAGCTTTTGTCTCCACGGTGCATGCAGGACACACACAGTGCTTGGGATTGGCCCAAGGCATCCCCTTTCAACTTGCAAAAAATAACCAAAAATGGCAAAACCAATGGGAAAGCTGCATCCTGTGAATCTTGGCAAATGCCCTGTTTCCAACAGAAGCAGCACTTTAATAATAGCAAATTATTATTATTATTATTATTATTATTAGCACTCCCTGCCTTCGATGGCACTCAGAGTGCTTCACAGAGTATAAAACAATTTAAACCAATTCAAGACAATAATAAAACACTTTAAAATGGGGCAAGGAAAAAAGGAAGAGAGAGTACAATTAAGGGAACCAGAAGTAGATCCTAAAAGCACCTAGAAAATAAATATGTTTTCAGGTGCTTTTTAAATGGTAAGGAGGAAGGAACTGAGACCTTTTTTACACAGACGCTCCCCACCCCCGCCTCTCTGCTGGGGGTACGGGTGGGTGAGTGGTGGGGTGGGATGGTGTCCATGCGCATGCCGGCGTGGGATGCACCCATGGAAACACCATGGGCAGTGGGTGGGGGTGCGTGAATGCTACCAGCGCACACCCATCTCCACCCATCACCCACCCACAAAGCCATCCGAAAAAACGGAGGAGGCTCCGTGGGTGGAGATGGGTGTTCACCCATCGGAAAGGGAGCACACCCACCACCGGCGCACACCCATCCCCCCACCCAGCAGCACCATGTGAAAATGGCCTGAGATGGACATGCGGAGGGAATGAGTTCCACACCAAGGGCCCATCACAGCAAAAGCCTAATCACGGCTTAAGGCACGATGGTGGAACCCACAAAGAGCAGGTGGTTCCTGAGCGCAGATACCCATCGTGTGAGACACTAGAAGTAGGTCTCAAATATAGCTGTTCAGGGCCCTAAAAACCAGCAGTGATTTTTTGTATTAGGTCTACGTGAGATATGGTTCATGGAAATTGCTAAGTATAGAATTACCATAAACTCCCTTCAGAGAGAGCTTGCTTTTGTCACTGCATTCAAGGAGGAGAAAACCATTACACTTGTTTCAGAAAGCAAGAACTCATTTTGCTTCATTCAAAATCACACCAGAACAAACCTCTTTTCTATGCAGTGAATAAAGTTGGAGTAGGATGAGTTAATGAGCGATAACAGGAACCTCATGCCATTTCCCCTTTGTTCAGATATATTATTTATTTATTTATTAGCAAGCATTTATATAGCGCCAGCAATGTACCTCATGCTTTACAAAGTAATGGAATAGACATAGTCCCTGCCCTCGGATGATGGGGGGGGAGGGGGGGAGACGAAGGAAGGGGAACAGAAGGAGAAAAGGAGTATAACATTCACGAAGATTCGAGGTCCCAGGTGCACGTGCTTGGCTTGGTTACATCAAGAATGAGATCCTAAAGATAGTTCCTTTTAAGATACTCTAAGGCTTTACTGAGCTTTGTGGTAAGATTGTTAAAAGTTCCTAGAAAACATTGGATGTTAACAAATGTAACGGTGGCCCACTTAGGCCTGCTGTAGGCTACCTTTGGCCCATGGATCACCACCACATTTGTTGGAGCCCTGCCAGATGTTTACCCCAGATTTCTCCCAGGCATGTAGCAGCTAGCCTGGGCTGTGAGTCTGGAGACCTCCAGGGTCACAACCCAAGCTAGTGTCTGCCCGATCGGACGAGAGTGGGCTACAACAGGCTATAACATTTGTTACAGCCTGCCGTGGCCTGGTCCAGATGGCGTCCACCATGGCTTCCCGGCCTGCTTAGGCCCCGGCCCTGCGGGCTGCTGGCACATTTGGTTTATGGCCCCCAGATGTTGACCCGGAGTATCCCAGGTCATTTTGACAGCTAGTCCAGGCCCTCACCTCAGCATGTAGCTGAAGTAACAGCCCGGGCTAGGGCCCACCTGAGTAGGGAAAAGTGGTCTGGCAGACCAACCCAGACCAACCCGGAATACATCTGGTTCCGGGCTGGTCTGCTAGCCCAGGCTGCCTCTACCGGCCTCCATGGCTGCCCATCATGGTGGGTGCTGGGCGCAGTGTGGGATGCGGATGAACGGCCACATTCTTCCCACCCTGGGCTGTGCTGCCATCAGCCTGGCCAGAAACGTGTGGTTTGTACTCCAGGCGGCGCACGCCCTGTTTGCCCTGGCTGCCGCATCCCGGGACAGCCCATGCCATGGCAGCCCGGCTGTCACTTGTGGCTTTCTTTACACAAAGTTCACAAAGGTTTTCTGTGTGAACAACTTTTTTTGGTCCATGTTCACAAGAAATGTCAGTTTAGGTGATGGGGAAAGCCCTTGACACAGGAAAGTGGGCTTATTTTTTGGAATCTTGCAAGTGATTTTAATTGCAAGAAACTTTCACATTTAAATAGAAGTTTTAGGATTCACATGAGGCTTTTGTTCTCTTCAGCCGTGGCACCTTCTTTCCATTCAAGTTCATGCCAAGCCTGCTTTTACCAAGGTCGTCTTCCCTGTGTGTGTATGGGTGTTTTTTTATTTATTTTTTACTGTACCTTTTTGAGACTTTTGGCGTTTCAATGATAATTTAAGGACATCTTAGCTAGCCAGGGGGAAAAAAAGAAAAAAACTATACCTTTATGCCAAGAAAGTAATTGTGTAAGTCACAGATGCTTACAACTTTATTCTTGAAATGACAAAACCATTGATTCCTGCTCCCCTCTTTCAAATCGCAAAATCAGCTAGTCAGAATTGCTTACTGTGTCAGTTGGCAACATCAACTATCGGACATCCCCCAGGTTACTCCTTTCAAGGGATGCCTTTGAGTTTCTATATTTAGGAACTTGTCGTAAAACTGTATAGGCCTACAGATGCCGAATAATTAATCCAACAGACAAGGGCAGATGCTCTGAAATGGAAACATTTTTTTTTTCCTTCCGTGTGAGATGACTTTATCTCAGCCAGACTAGGAAAATGCCTTGTTTCTTGTACACTCTGAAGATCATACTGTCCTCATTTGTGTAAATGGACATTACATATTAATGATTCACTGGGCTTTATATTTAAAATTATTTCAGGAATTCTGACCTGGTGTCTCCCACATGGAGGCTTACAATTTCATGATGTTTTCAAATAAAGAACTTTTGCTCCAGGATTCATAGCTTGGGGTGTGACAAGCTATGCCATTGTTTATGCCATGCATCAATAATTACCGTCCACGTGGAAGAGGACGGGTGCAGAGGGGGGCCCTCCTGTGACCCATGCACCATCCACCCACTCCACGCATAGGGCAGTCCGGGAAAAGCCGGTGCACCCCGGACAGTGCTGGGGTGGGCAGGGCGGCTGTGTGTGCGGCCACTTGCACCCACCCACTGTATCGACTACGCATTCCCACCCCCATCCCAACTCGTTTAAAAACACCCTTGAATGTTAAGTAGGGAAAGGATGTTCAAGAAGGATGAACTGGAACAGGTGCATCGAAGAGCTACCAGGATGATGAGAGAAATGGAAGATTTACATTATGAAATGAAGCTAGAATCACTTGGCTTATTCAGCCTATCAAAAAGAAGGCTATGGGGAGATATGATTACATTGTACAAGTATATCCGAGCAGTTAATACAGTAGAAGGGGAAATATTTGTTCAAACTCTAAAGGTGAGTGTGAGTACAAGAACTGAGGATTATAAACTGGTTATAAATAAATTTAGGCTGGAAATTATAAGCAACAAACTGGAATAAACTTCCAGGGGAAGTTGTGGGAGCGCAAAGAATCTGAATAGCTTTAAAACCGAGTTAGATAAATTTATGGCATATAACTTGTGAGGTGTTTTTTATTTGATGCTACAGGAGGAATTCCCTGCCCCCCTCCCCAAGAATACATTAAAAAAAAAAATGTTGTTGTTTTTTGTTTTTTGTTGTTTGATTTTATTTTGTTTTTCTTACTTCCTGAAGCATCAAAGTAGTCTGCAGCTGGAGGTAGGACTGTTGTGGCATTCCGAAGCCTGGGTGTGCTATAATTGCTTTTCAGGTGCCCAACAGGTGGGGCCTGAACCCATGCTCAGGGTCTAACTGATCACCATATTTGGGGTCAAGAAGGCATTTTCCCTTTGGACAGATTGGTATTGGACTCTTGAGGGTTTTTTGCCTTCCTCTGCAGCGTGGAAGTGGATCACCTGTTTGGGACATCTGGATCTTTCCTTGTCTACAATTGTTGTCTGTTATTTCAGGCATCTGTGTGTTCTGGTTGGTCCTCGACTCTTCTCGTAGCTATTGGTGGGATTTCTCTGTACAGATAGTTGAGGTGTGGCAGGTCCTGCGGTGGTGCAGAGGGCTGGACTAGATGTCCCTTCCAGCTCTGTGACTCTGTGGGACTTAAAGTACAAGCCAATGCTAGAATCTTGCAAAGCTGGGAATCTTGCAAGCTGCACTTGTCCTACCAAAAAAGAAAAGCAAGAAAATATCACCTTGTCCTTCTCAGTCACAAAAGCTTGCTAAATAAGCCCCAAATTTGTCTCAGGCTAAGGTGTTATCTTCTTAGAAATAAATGACTAGCCGGACAAAAGGAAGCACATCTACGTACTTAGACGGTGGCTGTTTTATAATATTATTTACCATTAGAAAAGCAGTAAGTCAGCAAGGTCGCCTCTCAAGGAGTCTGGCCAGAATAAAGGGCATCCTAAAATAAACATGCAGCATACACCTTTCTGTTGATCTGCTAGTTACCCCTCGCTTTTAACATTCTTCAGCAGTCTTGACCTCTCAAACATTACTTTCAAAACATTTAGATATTTTTTCTCGTTTTCTTAAAGAATGACTATAAAATCTTTTGTTCTTGTTCCTAATGATATAGCATTTGTTTCTCTTCTTGGCCACTCTACCGTTTTTTTTACATTGTAGCCATTGAAGTCAATGGCCGCAATGTAAAAAAAAAACGGTAAAGCAGTCAATGTTAAAAATCCGGTATGCCGATACCAGGGAGATCTGATACCGGTAAATCCGGTATTCTCCCTGGTGTCCCTCCCCTAGTGTCTATATTGGTGCTGCAGTAGGTAGCACATTTGCTACCTGTGGGTAATACCCACATTTTCAGCCCCCCCCCAGTCCAGCATCAGAATACCTGGCCCACCATGGGATTCCCAGTGTCTGAAAATAAGGGTATTACTAGGGTGTCAGGACAGCACCAATGGCTCCCCAGATTGACTTGCCTCACCACTGGGCTGCTGCTCCTCTGGTCCTGGTGGCTGCTCGCTGCTTGGTTGCTCCCTTCTCCTCCCCGGCTCATGCACTGCTCAGCTGAGTTAGGGACTGGCCCACTTGGCTTTTTGGGGGGGGGGGAGAGGAAGGAAGGAGGCCTCTTTCCACCCCTTAATGAGTCCCCCATTCCCAGGGTGACATATCAGGTGTGCATGGGTCCTGTGCGCACCCCCATTTTGGGACGAACGAGGTGCACACAGGTGAGAAACAGTCTGCTCCCTCCCCTTCCTCTCCCTCCCCCCACACTCAGAAAAAGCTGAGTGGGTAAGTCCACAGCTCAGTTCAGCTAAGAAGCGTGCAGGCCAGGGAGGAGCAAGGAGCAGCAATCAGCACCTGGTAGTGAGGTGAGTTGGGTCACGTTTGGTGAATTGGTGCCTAATCCCAACCAGGCCAAGTTAGGCACCCCAGATTTGACGGGTTGCTTGACTTTCCAGGTACTGGTTGCAGCTGTAATCTATATAGATCCGCTTTCGTCTTCTTTCATTTCCTTGTTATTGAAATTTGTGATATACTTTCTCAAAATGTATATATTTTTAAATAAAAAAAATAAAATAAATATGTTGGCATCCTGCAAAATGTTTCTGGCAAAATGCAAAAAAAGTCCTTCTAATATACTGTGTTTGTCATTGTGAAATGATTTAAACAGGGGTAATCGAAAGGTGGGGTTATCGACAGGTGGAGTGAAGTTGTTGGTGTCCCAGTTTAAAATGTACAACAGCAGAGACAATGGGCACAATCCTGTACAGTACGTGCACGCCGACGGCCAACAACGCCAATGATGCACAGCAATGGTGCCCAAGTAACCGACCCAAGCCGGATCCAGAGAGTCCACAGGTGTGTGCTCCACTATGCAGGCAGTGGTTGCAGCGTGCAACGCATAATGCAAGCGGTCACACATCGCATGCACCTTCTCCATCCCTTGGGTTTGTGTGGGTGCAGGGAGTGATGTCCCCCAGGTTGTGCGCTTATCACACACAGCACGCTGCGTGCATGTGCACCTACGGTGTCGTGCGGACAAAGTGTATAAACTATGCATGCGAACGGCACACACGCTGTATAGGATTGTGCCGTTGGGCTCAACTTTGACTTGGTGTGATTTGCTTAGTTCATTTATTTAACAAAGTTGAATTTTTACTTCAGCCAATTTGACTTTAAGCCAAGTAACCAAACTAAAAGTTGATTCAATTTGACTGAAGCAAAATTTTAACTTTGTTAAAGAAGCATATTAAATGATTGAATCAAAACTGAATTTTGTAAGAGTATTCACAATGGTGTAAATTTGAATATTTGCTATAGGAAAGGAATACTGGGGTTTGGTTCCTGTCCATTTCATCCATATTTCCAGCTATGCTGATATGTACGGTCATGTTCCTGCAAGGCGGCAGTAACTAGTAAATGGGGACAGTATTAAGTAGATTAGTTTTTTCTAGTAGGAGTAGTGCCATGACACTTTTCATCCTATGCAGGGAAACTTGAGTCCATTTATTTTTAAAGATAAATTACAGCAAGGAAAGTACTTGGCATAATGCTAAGTATTTGTGACTCTCTGTGTGTGTTCCTTTACTGTGTAAGACTTTTATATACTGTAGAAATATTGCTGGTTTATCCTTACAACATCTTTCTCAGAGCATCATAAATAATAGTGTGACCATTAGGGTGCTTTACCTTCAGTGGGTTTGCAAGGCTGATAAAAATGCTTTGTAGACATTCATGGGAAAGTATGTTTCAGTCCAACCAAGAAGAATTTTGCAAAATCTTTTTAAAATAAAATATCAATCAGAACTGAGAGCATGGTTTTTTAGAAAGTTATTAGTATGAAATTAATTGCATACATTGTTATGTTTTTGGCCCCCATTTCTACCCTGCTGTAGTATAGCACCATAAAATGTTAGAAGTGAAAGTACCTTGAAAGGACATCTGGACTACCCTATTTTCTGAAACAGGATCACTTATAGTGAAGCCATCCCCGACAGATGTTTATCCTATATTTGAAAACTTCCAGTCGTGGGTACACAGGCGAGCATACCTGTCTTGAAACAATAATGCCTTCTGTTGTGCGGAAATTAATCATCCAGAAAATGAACATGTCCAATAAAATTTACCCATTTTGAGTTTGGGCTTTTTACATGGATGCCCCCTCCCACAATGCACACGTGTGCCATGGGGGGGGGGCAAGGGGGACACCCATGCAAACACTGCCCATGGTGAGTGTGAGATGGGGGAGGCGTCCGTAGGAACGCACCTCCACGGTATGTGGAGGTGTGTGCGCACTCCCTCCATCTCCACCCATCACCCACGCACGGAGTAATGGGCTCCAATACCGGTCGCACCGTGCATGGAGGTGAGTGAAGATGGGTGTGCGCCCATGGGAACGGCCACACGCCCACCACAGACACATACCCACCCGACCAACCAATGGGGCCTGTTTGAAAAGGGCCTTTGTCTGGAAGAAATGGGTATGGATAACTATTTGCTTCAACTTCATTCTTTTTTGTTTCAGATATTTGGCTGGAGTGTTTCAGACCTGTTATTTTGGTCATTTTGGCAACCAAAATGACCACAATTGAATGCCCCAAATTGCTGAAGAAACGAATACAGTGGAGTTGAATTAAGACCCTTTTCACACAGACATCCCCACATATCTCCACACAGTTTTGCTACATGGTGATGTGTGGAGGCACCTGTGGGAATGCCACGGGGAGGTGCGTGTGTGCTCCCACGCCACACCCATCACCCACCCACGGAGCAATGGACTCCAATACCCGATCGTCCGTGAGTGGAGATGGGTGTGCATACGTGGGAATGGGTTCATACCCACCTCCACCCACGACAACCCGTTTGAAAAGGACTGAAGTCACATTTTTCCAGTCATGTAAAAAAGTTCTACTTAACAGAAATTCTAGGATTTTCAGACCTTAAGGAAATGGACCCGAAATGGAGAATACTGATGCTTAGATTAAGTGAGCCTTAGGTTTCTCTGGCTTCAGTCCCCTCCCAATGCTTAAAAGCAAAGAGGCGACACAGACAGCAGGGCAGAGGTGTCTGTGTAATCCTGCCAGATCTGACTCTGAGTGTTGGATGTGCTGGAGCCAGGGAAACCTGGTGCTCACTTCCTTTACAGCCTGCTTCAGACTTTTAGAGTGAGAGCTGACAGGTAGTTATGACTGTGGCCCACTTTGTCATTCTGTGGCCTGAAGCTTGCCTGCACATCTGTGCAGTTGTTGCCAGATGTTGGCTCAGGGTCATCCCGTGCCTTGAGAAACCCCTGAATTTGCAGCTCATGCGAAAGTCTGGCCAACCGGGCCACAGTAGGCTACCATATTTCTTGGGCCGGCAAACACATCCCAGGTTGGGTCCGCCATGGCTGGCTGTCATTGGCCGTCATGGCTGCCCATCTGCTGCTGGGTTCAGCGCAGGAACAGGGCCGGCCAGCTGGCTGCACATTTGGTGTGCCCCGGCCATGGGCATGTCTGTTCAGCGGCCCCGGTCTGGACTACGTCCACCATAGCTGCCCAGTCCAGATTGGGTCACTGCCACACTGACCAAATATCTGATTTTACCCATGATTATTCACACACGTGCGCACACACCTCCGTCCCTGCCTCCTTCCCTCCCTTCTCCTGGCTGTCAGTGTGAGTCTGCACATCTGGAGATAGAGAGAACTGATGTTTCCTTACACTGACATGAAAACTCACCCCGGCAAGGTATATATTACAGTTTTTTAACCACATGCTGCCAAAAAAAATCATTAATAAGGGTGGGTTGAAAAAAATAATTTGTTTTTGTAAACATTTCGGTATCCCAATCGGGAATGGAGACATTGCCATTTTTGCATATGCAAAATAGCCATATTATTTTGTTTGTTCTGATTTTTCGATTAGACCAAACAAAATGCCTGGTTCCGACTTAATCAGAAGTGGGTGAAAAATTTGTGTTCACCCCTAATCATTAATACACTCAAAGGTTCTGTTATTTTTAAGGTGGGTGGGTATGCACTATTCACATCATAAATCTGAGTTATCAGGGTTCAGAGTTTGACTTATTTAGATCAAGAAGCAATGGATTCCCATAGACCTGGCGCTGGGGAAAGAAATTAAATCCACTGTCCAGAAATTCAAATTTACAAGTTTGAATGAAGTGAATTCCTTGGTGACCCTTTTTAAATGGGGGGGCCATGGTGGGTGGTGGCGCGTGCACTCTCCCGCGCTCCACCCATCTCTACCCATCACCCATGCACGGAGCATCAGGCATTGGAGCCCATTGCTCCGTGCATAGGTGATGGGTGGAGGTGGGTGGTTTACGGGAGCGTGCACACACCCCCACCCACCACGGACGGTGTTCCCATGGTGCCCACCCACCGTGGGCGACGTTCAGATGGGCGACCCCCACCCACCGCACACGTGTGCAGTGGGGGCGGAAACAGTCTGTATGTACATTTCATTTCTCATGCAAGTATTCCTTTAAAATGTTTAACCGTCATGTGAATATTTGTGAATATGAGTTTGGCTATTTGTCTCGGTTCTAGCGTACGATTGCTATCCTTCGTCATATTTGTTTGAATCAAAACAGGTTGTGCTGGTTTGACTGATGGGCAAGACCCTTCACAAACACTACAAGATTTTAATCTAGTGTTAGATGATGGGTTTACACTGACTTGATTATATTGTAATGAGAGAGAATTTGGTCTTGAGTGTTTTAGTTTATGATTCCCTATCCCACGTCTCACAACAGGTTGTGCCATTTTTTCCTGACATTACTACTTTGCTGCAATTGGTTTGGGATATTTATCACCAAGGCTGTTTTTTTCAGTTGCTCCCATTCTCGTGATGGCGGTTCCCTCCCTCCTTTCCTGACCAGGCAAATTCAATATGTATGAAAGAGCCACTCCTCCCGCTTCTGTCCCAGTTTTCACCTCCAGGAGGTGGTAATTCTTCTGTACAAGTGGATTCCTGCTGCTTGTCAGCAGAACTATGTAATTCTGAGTGGAGAAAAACACATTATCTGCAGTTTATGATTTAAAGCAACTTGTCGAAAACATCATAAAGTTACTCACCAATGGCAATAAAGTTAATAATCTGTAATGCTGGAAAGCGGTGGTTAAAAGAAATGAACGGGGAGTTTTTTTTTACTTTGGCGGAGAGGAGATCGCTGTAGGCTGCATTCTGGCTGTGAGGAGAGGGAGTAGAGAACCTCCTCTTCACAGTGGGGCCCGTCTAAGGGCTGTGCAAAATGCCTTTCCCCCAAGCAAGATCTCCTTGGAGTAGCCAGGACTCTCCTCACCTCTCTGCAATGACCAGCAGGCCCAGCCCATCACGCATGGGGGAGTGTACTGCATCATTTGATGTGGGAAAACAGCTTGCCACATGCCAAGAAATTTCCAAGAGACATCTGTTTGGTATTTGGATCAATTATATTTGTTTGTTTGTTTTGTTTATTTCCTCTCCCCCTCCCTTTCCCTCCCTCCTTGGATTGATATTTTACTTGTTTATTTTAAATCCCGGACTACATAATGATTTAACTCAGAAGATGATTTTAAACCAGTAGAATCAAGCTAGTACAGCTGTGTCGGCACATTATAACAAAGATTTGGGGTTTGCTATCTGGCTGACACGGCAGCTCACCTCCCGGCTGGACCTGGTTTCCGCACTTGCAATCTGTGGGTGAAAATAGGTGTGAGGGTGGCAAGGCGCTGCCCTGGGGCGAACCACTGCAGCTGCCACTCGGGTTTGCAGGGGGAGCTGTTCACATGAACAGGCCTCCCCTCGTAACCCAAGCGTGGGGGCTGCCATCATAGGTCCCTCCACGCCCCGGGTCAGCCCGAAAAGCTGTCCCCGTGGGGCAGGAATCTCAGGCCCCAGTTGCTTAGCAGGATCGGGCCCCCAGGAAGAACTGCCACCGAACAGCTGATGGAGGGGGGCCCAGAGGTGTGCCTTCACCTGGTCATCTGCTGTTTGGTGTGCTGTGCACTCTTAGGCCAGGGGAGGGTGCACCTCTTGCTTCCCCATCAGCTGCTTGGTGGGGCCTGGAGGAGCATGCACACCTGACCCCACTTAACAGCTTATTGGGGGGGGGGCTGAAGGAGTGCACACACTTGGCTCTGCTGAACTGTTCAGCAGAGCCAAAGTGAGCGTGCTCCTCCAGGTCCCCCTGATCAGCTGTTCAGCCGAGCCAGAGTGAGTGTGCTCCTCCAGGTCCCCCTGATCAGATGTTATGGGGTCTTGGTGCATACACATCTTCAGCCCCTTCCGCATCAGCTGTTTGGTGGGCCCATCACAGATAGGAGGGAGACCGTTAGCCTTTAGTCCAGGTGACCAGTACTCAGCCTGGGCAGTGTATCTGACTGCCAGCTCCTGATTCATCCCATAGTGGCTGGCAGCCCGCACAGGGGCAGTAGCAAGCAAACATCTGGCATTGACAGAACAAACATGCAGGTGAGTCCTGGGCTAATGTTGTGTGTGTTTTCACCCTATACTAGTAGTTCTTAAACTGGGTTGGAGGTGGTGGGGCAAGGCAAGTGTAGAAGTTATTGGTGGAAGGAAGCATGAGGATAGTATTTGGTAAACACCTAGCTCTTCTCTCACTGAACCAGTTTTTTTTTTTTCCAAAATAAGGGGCTCACAAGGGGGAGTCAAAGAACAAAGGACAGAGCAAGAGGAAGCAACATGAGGAGAAGGAGGAGGAGAGGCGTGTGGTGGGGAGAAAAGGACTCAACTACCATGGACATGAAGGGGGGTGTGGTTCCAAAAGCTTTGAGAACTACTGGCTTGTGCCAGGCAGAACATGCTACTTCACAAATGTAACCCCCGCCCCTGTTACCGGAATCTTCGACGTTTCTCCCGTCACACAAAATACAAGTGGGTTAGACCTGGTCTGGTATCTAACTGAAGCACCCTAGAAATTTAGTCTGTGCCCATCTGAAGGCTTTATATTAACGAAAGCTTTCAAGAAGAGCACATAGTTTGAAATTAAGGTACGTTTGAAAGAAACTGTGTGACGGAGGAAATGTAGACCAAAACTCCACACAAATGTAGACCAAAACTCCACACAAGTTTCACTAAATATTTATCCTAGATCAATGATTGGTCTGTAGCATTCTTTATGTTGAATATGCGTGTTAATAATCACATTTTTTTTCCTTTAGTTTCTGCTGTTAGCATCTTCTCATTTGTGCTTTACTAAAATAGGCAAGTCAAGCTGACATCATCTCCTTTAAGAATTATTTTTCTACTTCAAATAATTCCTATTTAAATCATCTTCTTTCTAAGCTAGATGAACCTGGGTCCTATAAGCTCATACTTTTTAGTCCATGAATCAGCTTCCCTACTTTTCTTAATACCTTTTCAAGTGCAATATTAATATCATTTTATAAGGTGGTGACACAATATCCTAGCTGGGTTTCACCAGAGAATTAGCTAATCCCATCCGAAC
Organism: Sphenodon punctatus; assembly: GCA_003113815.1. Classification (NCBI taxonomy): domain Eukaryota; kingdom Metazoa; phylum Chordata; class Lepidosauria; order Sphenodontia; family Sphenodontidae; genus Sphenodon; species Sphenodon punctatus. Next base: position 19,162,792 of record QEPC01000412.1, on the reverse strand, counting down.
TTCAGTGGACAGGCATCCCCAGTCTAGAGAGCTTATAAGTACCATATCCCGTGAAGAGTTGTATCTGTGGTTGCTTTTTCTATTGTTCCTAGCTTCCCCCTCCCACCCTTTAATGAAGAGCTCACCATTATCCCAAGGTCCTTTTTGAATTCCTCCTTCTCTAAATCAATCATATTCATTTGGTGTTTCTCTGCCCCAAACCCATGTGCAATGTTTTACATTTGTCAACGTTAATTTCATTTGTCATGCGTCAACCAAGTTATATAGCAGATCCAAAACCTGGACGTTGTGCGGTTTTTATCCCCCTCCTCCCTCGCTTCCTGCATGTTCACTATCTCCACTAATTGTGCAATCTCAGCAAATTTAGCTAGTTTGTAGTTGCTTTTCTGACTAGGTCATTTATCTAGATTAGAAACTGTAGAGGTTTGAATACCAACCTTTGGGGGACTTTGCTTGATAGTTCCCCTAGTTTAACTCTTCTCTCTTAAGAAATATATCCATTTTAGCTTCAGCTGCTTTGTCTTTCCCTGCTGATCTTGTATTAGGAAAGTTTTGCCTTTTGTGTAAGATTTTAGCAACAGTGTTTTGAAAAATTCTGAAGTAATGATGTCTTCAGAAGTGAAGTAATTAGCTATTACTGACACCTCCTAAAACAGTCGGAATTCGTTAGCTGGAATTTCCCATTTCTAAAATCTTGCTGTTTGCTTTCCAACAAATTATTAATGTAATAATTACCATCCCAAGTTTCTCTCAATGGTTGTGTTACATGTTTCAAGTTAAGCCTGAAAATAACAATTCAAGTAGTGATTTGTCCGCTGTGAAAGCTGTTTGTCAAAGTTTTTTTCTTAGTGAGTACTCCCTGCTGGTATTCATTGTGTGTGTCAGGTTCCCGGGAAGCAATTAACATCAGAGGGGAATACATGGGAAACAGTAAGGTTTTCATTTTATTAAACATTTTGAAAGTGCTTTCGTCTCAATGAAGAAATAACCACAATTAAACAGAATCAAGTCTGTCATTCCTTCCCCCACCCCACAAAGTTCTTCCATAATCACCTGCATGATGCAGGATTACGGATCTTGAAATATCAAGCACCCAAGACCAAAAACACCCTGAAGGCATTTTGTTAGAATTCCGTTAAATAGCCTATAACGGGAGTGGGTAGGCAGTCTACTGGCCTCCAGAGGCTCCTTGAAATTTACATTGACCGTGGTCCACTTTCTATTTCCCATCATCCAACAGGTAGAGGTTGGGGAAGGGGGAAACACTCTGGTTGGGAGGGACCATGTGGCCACAGAGTGTTCTTTCCATGGCCGCCCCCTGCTGCAGAGCAATCCTAGCACAGGCAGGCTTGCCTCTGCCCTTCCCAAATACCAGCAGGCTTGGGCTCACAACCAAGAGAGTATCGGGGAAGCAGCTCTAATCCAGAGTGCCCCATTGTCTCCCTGAAACCTATTTCTGATTTGGAAGATGCCCAAACCTCCATCATTAGCAGCCAGTGTGGACTCTGAGCCATCCCCCACATAAGCCCATTTCATCTGGGAATCAAGTTGTGAAAGAAGAGCGTTGAGCAACTGAAAATATGCAATGGCCTAAACATCTACACGCCCAGGCTCTTGTCATGGATTCCAACATAAGGTGGAATTTCCCCTGCGTTTNGTAGAATTTCCCCTGCATTTATCATATCTGATAGAACCCACTGTTGGTTGGAATGGGACACTGTGAGGCCTCCTCTACTGAAGCGGCACTTCTTTATCTATCTCTTTGTATGGCTGATGACCATATATAGCAGAACTTGCTGCCTCGTGGGCCATAACTGACCAGTTGGAGCAACTTTCCTTGTGCCAAGGGTCAGTCAGTCTGTGTGATTGAGTGCATCCATTAATTCCAATATTGCTTTTGCAAGCTTCTGCACAGGGCCTTTTACAGCCTTCCCAGATCCATACGTGCCAAGACATTATCTATTTTTATTTTTATATTTTTCTTATTACCTGCAAAGAAACATTTTGTGAAAATTAATGCAGCACATTCTTCACTGCACACTTAGAACTATGTCTTCAGCTCCTGCTTAGACATCCAGCACAAAGTTTTCTAAACAGGACAGAAGATGCCATGCGATCTGAAGAATGTATTTGCTTGTCTTGAGTAGATACACCATATGTCTTGTTTATGTGCCCTTGCTAGGGAAAAGATCACACAATTGTCACGGAGCACATTCCTGATTCAGAAGTCAATGGGAGTTTAGCCATTGATAACAGTGGATTCTGGACTTTACCCATAATATATGCCTTTTACTGGGTGGTTTTCTAACCAGTCTGTATGACTTGTATATTCTGCCTGGTCAGTGAGTCCTCTTTTATAGTAATACAAATAAATGTGATGATGATGAGAAGATAGACAGTAATTCATTAAAACAACACTCCACTATTTCTAACTGTTAAAATGTCACCAATGGCCTGTTAGAATCTGGTATTAGCGAGAAGCAGAGAAAATACGCTTTGATTTTCCTTACTTTTTATGGCAAGAGAACTGGGTTTTGTTTTGTTTTTGTTTTGTTCTTTTAATTTTGACAAGTATATAAATCAAATAATTAAGAAATCATTACAAGGGGGGAAAAAACTATTTAAATGTAGCAAAAGTGACTGTTCCCTAGCTAAGACCTTAGTCACCAAACACGAAAGTCATGCTTAAGCTTTTTCCTTTTGATGATTACAAGAGAGATGATGACCCGTCTTTTATTTTAAGAGAATTTCTTTATTATTATTTCTTTTTAAATTGGGCTCATTCTAAGATAAATGCAGGTATGTGATCTGCATGCACTGGTGCAGTCTATGGGTGCACATGTGTTTGCAATCACAAGATATGTGCCTGCCTCTGTATCTCTCAAAGAGTTTATTTTGCTTGTTTAAATTGTGTATTTTTGTGTTAGTAAATTTTGGATCAGATCTGTTACTTTTTGAGGTCAGGACAAATGTGTCCTTCACTTCTGCTGGAGCTGGATCAGTTCTGGGGTGAAAAAAATAGGATCCTTTAAAGACACTTGTTAAAGCTTTCAGTTTTAAAGCAATAGCAGAGAAGCAATAACTAAATCATTGTGGGATTTACGTTGAGCTTTCCATACTAAATTAAACCTTTGGGCTGCAATCCTCCAAATATCTACTCTAGAGTAATCTTGTTGTGAAATGGACTACACTAGAGGGAGTGATTTGGGCATATCCAAACACTTTATTTTCAAAAAAATTATCCGCGTCGTACACAGATTGACATACATTACATTAAAAACATTACAGAACTCTCCTAGGCAGAACACCATACAACTTTAGGGCACAGGACATAGCAGCCTATGACTCAAGATTGAATTATTGCCACCTAACCATGCATAAAAACAAACATGACACCAGCCCAGATTGGCTCATCCACGACATACAGTCCCTGCCATCAGATGTTGGTCCGGGACTGCCCTGGGGTGAGCGGATGGCCGGCCCAGCCTGCCTCCTCAGGATAATTTCGGAGGCGTGGCCTGGGCCAAGGACCACCCACACAAGCCAATGCATGCTAGCACATTTGTTCAACTCTGCCATTCCCACCTCAGGACACGGGTCGCCATGGCAACCCGCCGTGTCAGGGGAGAAGGCGCTTGGGGTGGGGCAGGACCAGCTGACCAAACACTTGTTGTGTTTGCCCTACCCTGCGTGGGGGAGGGATGGTGGGACGGCTCTCTGGCCACGGCTTTCTACCGCCGGGCACGTTTGTTTTGACGCAATGAAGAGATGCAGCAATGGAACAAGTTGCCTAGGGAGATTGTAGGCTCGCCATTGCTGGAAGTTTTTCCACACGAAAAAAGGCCAAGCAGCCATCATTTGGGGATGCTGTAGCTGTAGTCATTTTGCTTCAAAGCAAGGGGTTTGACTAGATGATGTGAGGGTAGCCAGGGTTCAAATCCCGCCCTAGCCATGAACTCACTGGGTGGACTTGGGAAAGTCAAAACTTATGAGCCTAGAGAATGAGTCTGGTGTAGTGGATATGGTGCTGGATGTGGTCCTGGGAAGCCAGGGTTCAAAACCTGACCTATTCATGAGCTCACTGCGTGGCCTTGGGCAAGTCACAACCTCTGAGCCTCAGTTCCTCATCTGTAAAATGGGCGTGCGTGTCTGTCTGTCTCTTCCTGTGTTCCCCTTATCCTTGTCCATCTTAGATTATAAGCCTACTGGGCAGGGTCTTGTCTCCAAAATCTGTGACAGTGCTGTGGATGCCTAGTAGCACTGTTGAAATTATTAGTAGTAGTGGAGGTCCCTTCCAATTCCGGCACTGTATGATTCTACAAACAATTTTTGAATTGCAGTGATTTTTTTTTTCTTTGAATTAAAATTGCTTTGAATAAAAAATTGACTATACAGAACATGAAGTTACACAGTTAAATTGATTTCCTGCAAGTAGGGCTGAAACTCGATCTCAGCGAGAAATGCATTTCTTGGCTCATTTCTGGTAAACGAGAACAAGCCGAGAAATGGCAGCTTCACATTGAGAACTCGCAAGCCTTTGGTAACTGACGAGAACTGGGCACACCTCGGCACACCAGGGCCAGAGCTAGTCACTTTCAAAGGACCTTGCGCCATGGGGGAAATCAGGGATCTCCCCCCCCCCCCCCCCCAATGCAGGGCTTTGCAAGCCGCTGAGAGCCAGGTCCTCCACTCACCCTGCCAGGTCAGTCCCTTGGAAAAAGTCCAAGCTGCTCTTGGTGGTTTGCAAAGCCCTGCGCCAGAAGGAAATAGAAGATCTCAGCTCTCTCCCTTCATGCAGGGCATTGCAAGGGGGCTTGGGCTTTTCCTGGCGGGTGGTATGGGGGACCACTCTCCCTGACCGGGCAGTCCCTCAGGGAGCCGCCCTTGCAAAGGGCTACTCAGATCCAACCAGAGTGGCCCCTTGCCAAGCCACAAGCAGCTGCCTGGTCAATTTCAGCCTGAAACCTGAAACCCATTTTGAGGGCGGGCTTTGCAAAGGGCTGTGTTACCTAGAAGAGATGGGACCTCTGGGGTTCCAGCTCTCCAAGCCGAAACTGGGTCAGGGTGCTTCCCCCACCCGCTCTCCAAGCAGATGTGCTTCCCCCACCCGCTCTCCAAGCAGATGTTTGTGAAGGAAAGCCGGCCTTGAAATCTCCCTGAGAACTCAAACCAGGTGTCGGGATCCCAGCAAGATCTCCAGCCTGGTTCTTGTTCTCGCGAGAGTTCTCATGACAATTCTTTTAATTCTTGTTTCAGCCCTACTGCAAAACAACCGTTTGCAACATCTGACAAATTCCAAGTATTATAAAGATGACTTTCAGACTTAGCACCGTGCACAGAGCAGTACTGCAATGAAAGGAGCATGTAAATGTGTTAATCTGCAGCTCTCTGCCAAACTAGTATGAACTTGGCTCAGGGCGTGAACAAACTTTTATTGCCCCACCGTCTGAATAAGTAATTTGACGGCACCGCAAAGGTCAAACTGTCTGCACCTTACCCCAAGCCGTGTAGAGCTGAAGAATGAAAAGTTACTAAAAAGGGGGGGCAGGGGGGGATGTTTACCTTTGCCAGTTTTTAAAAGAACGTTAGCTGTGTTCCAAAGAATTTTGTCTTGATCTAGCAAAGAGAAAGGGAAGCAGAGCCAATGGCGGTTTCAAAGAATGGTTTCTTAAGGGAAGGCCAAGTGCATACGCTTTGAAAGGCAAATTTGGACTAATGGATTTTATGAGGATAATTTTCATGTGAACTTGAGAGCTGCCCTCCCTTTGCAGCGCGCGGCAGCCTACCAGAGGAGTTTGTACATTTGAAAAAGCTAATATCACCTTAACCTATCAACTGCCACAAAGCTGGAAAATGACCTAGATATTTTGGCTCTTATGTCTATGGTGGGAAATGCCTAAGACACAAAACAAAATAGATATAGAACTTGGCTGAACTTTTGCTTTAGTTTTGCCAATGGAAGCTTGCAAAATACAGCCAAGTTGGCTTCGTGAAAAGCCCTCGAGCCAGCACTAATTATGTCAACAAGTAGTTGAGGCTTAGCCCTTGTTAAGTGCTGCATTCTCAGCTGATGGGGGAGTCGAAGGTTAGGATTGCAGGGAGCTGGACCGCAGCTCGGTCTGGAGCTTTGCTCCATTTAAGGGTGTGCTAACCTTGCAACAACCTAGTGACATCATCATTTTTCACCTTGTTTCTTTCTCCTGGGGCATGCCTTCACACTGAGCCCGAGGTGAAAAGGTTTCCTTTCCAGGAAGACAGCCTGTATGACAAATGTGCCAAGGAGTCAAAGCAAATTTTAACCCAGCCTACCTTAGCGGGATCACTTCTTGCACCTCTGAGCAAAGTGATAAATGGATTTCTTCAACAATTGAGGAGGAAAAGAAAAGAAAGAAATCCACTGGCTATGGTGCCTGTCGTATTGGGTATTAAGACCTTACATACATACTACTCTTTGTCAAGCAAATAAGTACAGAGAGAGATTCATTGCATTCGCAATACTATTTATATGGATGTGATGGTTCCTCTTTTACTCTATAAAAATGCATGTATGTCTGCTCTACCTTGGTACATTAACGAATTTCAATTTCACACATTCCTGATATAATTTCTTGTTGTTCTCACTCCATACTTAGTGCCTCAGTCATCTAGAAGGTGTTTTCATATGGAGACAATAAATCACGGTAACACTGTGAAAGGTTGCGCGCTCACTCCTGTGCAACCTCTAATTTTTCATGGGTGAACTCCACTTTCACAGCACATGCTGCATTATTTCCTATCAGAATCTGCATCCTAGAATAATTGCAGGGATTATTATAGTAAGGCTTGCCAGTTGCAATCAAGTACGGATCCTACCCAGGATTTTTGTTTTTGTAATGGGGACGGGGCGGGACTGGGAGGGAACAGGGCAGGCCAAGACCAGTAGAAAGAGGTTCAGAGTAGGGAAAGGGGGAATGTCCCAGAGACTCTTTGATGGCGCACAGGCACAAGGGCAGAGTACGTTCATCGCAGAGGTCTGGGGAAGAAAGAGAACCAATGCAGTATACAAGAAGAGTCTAGCGGTATTGAAGGATAACAAGGCAATGCAGAAGCAGGGGCTAAGTAAGCAAAGTGTGGGACAGAACGGGGGGGGGGCAGAATACCAGGGAACCAGGAGCTGAGACAGAGATAGAGCCAGGGAATCAGAATGATATCAAGCGTAGTCCAAGCAGAGAGACCGGGACCAGAGAGGGGGCGTAGCAGGAGATTCATCCACTAGCTTCCCCTTCGTACCAGCTTGCTTTTATACTGCTGCTGATATTCAATCAGGGAGAGGCAAGATAGACAGGAGAGTAGGAGGAGTCAGAAACAGGCAGTACAAAGACTAGGGAAAGGAAAGACCAGGCTAAAATGGAAGTGATTCTGGCAGCTGGGATGGAACTCTAGGGGCTTGGAGACTTGGGGGGTTTGAGGCCGGGGACTCACGTTTGTTTTTCATGGTTTTTTTAAAAACCAATCTCTCACCACCACCATCACCACCCAAGTAGTTCCAAGATAGCTTCAAAATCTATACAGCTGTAGCTAAATCAGAATTATCCCACAAAAAGAAATGGTGAAAGGCAAACTGCTTAGCGCTTAGCTTATAGTCAAGAGCAGGAAACCTCACACTCCCCCCCCCCCCCCTTTTCCATTTCCATGAGCTGCTTGGAAATGTAGGCATTGTGGGCAGGGATGTTTATAAGCTATTCCCAGCTTGGGAGAAGGAAAGGGAGGGGTCCCCTCTCAGGGGCTAATTTTTAAATTAGTATAAACTCCAAGGGTTGCATAGAAGTTGGGTGTAGGGCTGCGTTAAGAGGTGCGCTCATGAAGAGGAGGGTTCAGATCATGGATCTGTGCCACGGGTCTGTCCCCAGGGTGAAGATAAAATGCGAGGCCTCTGGTGGCCCCTCCTTTATTGGGGGCACCTTCTGCAGGGTCTAAAGATAGCCATGTTTGGAACCACATTGGGAGGGAGTGGCACCCCCCACATCCTGCCCCAACGAGAGCAGGGGAGCTGACCCTGGCTGTCCCCATCTTAGCTTGCATGCCCTCATTCCTACTCGCTTCCCCTGAGTTCAGTCTTTCAGTGCTTAGCTTAGGGCAGAAATTGGATTCAGGGGCCAGATTCAGGGACTGGAAAGGGATGACAAAAAACTAACTATGGGCTGGGCTGTATTGCCCCCTCCCCCTTGGCCTGAGGTTCCTCAGCTGTGATCCAAGCTAAGGCTGCATCCCTCCTCTCCTCTCCTTTCCCCTGAGCTCACACTTTCATTACTTGAGGATTAGGACAGGATCCAGGGATTGGAAAGAGACCAAATGGAAACCAGCAGTGGGCCAGATTTGGTCAAAGATCCAGATCGTCCCCATCTCTGGCGGCTTATGTAGAAATCCCTGTCACTAGACTGCAGCAGAATTGTGTTGCAATAGCAGTGGGCTGTATCATGACCCACGAGGTTCAAAGGAGCAGAGTCCCACCAGAGCCTTTGGACTTGTACAAGACTCTCCTATGGATGCATATGCCCATAGAAAAGTTCTGAGGAAGACAAGTCCCTGAATGGTGACAGAAGAATCATTTTGTGATTGCCCTTTCCTCCAGATACTCCACAGCGTATTGCAATGAAAACGACCATCCGAACTAGGAGTGGGAAATTCGGATTTGGATTACTCTGAACCAAATCCAAACAGCTCTACAATAGGCCTGTTTCTAATGTTTGTTTGTTTGTTTGTTTATTTATTTATATGCCGCCTTTCCGGGTTATAATCCATAAAAACAATTAAGACAGATACAAAAAACGCTAAAGCACTCCCCCCCCCCAAACCAACCTGTTACCACCTCCCCACTCAACCCCCTCTCACACTCCTACCCCAAAACCACCCACCAAACCACACTCCCAATCCCCAACTAAAAATATTTTCTTTTAAAAAAAAAAAAAGCATTGTACATGCGCAAATGGCCGACAGAGCATCCTGTGTGTGCGCAACCATTTCCAAAATGGTGGTGGCAGCAGCATTGCCGCCAATTTGGAACAGGTCAGTCAGTCTGCACGTGTGTAGACCAGCTGCCCTTTTCCAAAATGGTGGTGAGGCTGCTGCCGCCATTTTAGAAAAGGCTGTACATGCGCAGAACGGTCCGGTGGCCATCTTTCTAATGTGCATTAATGTTTTTATTATGTTTTGTTTTTTAATTGGGTTTAAGTGCGCATCCATAATCCAAATCCATAATTAAATCTGATAACAAAGGGGAAACAAAATAGATTTCCAGCCAAAGGACCATCTCTAGTCAGAAGATGCATGGGGTTCCACCAGTTGTGAGTAGTGTTCAGGGACGCAGCTATAAGTGCAGGAGGTGTAACCGCACTGGAGTCCGCGAGTCTTGTGGGGCCCACATTCAGGTAGAATGCATCACCGTGAACTCACTGCTTAAAGAAAAAGGTTAATATGTCAAGCTGGCTGACTTTTTAAGAGGCTGTTGGAACCTGCCCAAGGATGGGGCTATTTTAACAAGCCCCTAGGAGTAGGTGATGAATTACTGGACCAAAAAAACCAACAACCCACAAGCAAGAACAGGTGAGTTTGAGCCTGTAAAACGTGTGTAATAAATGTATTTTATCACATGACTGGGCAGTTTATTGCATTGGTTAATACTCTGTGTGTGTGTGTGTGTGTGAGAGAGAGAGAGAGAACTGGTAGTCATGGAGATAGTAGTTGTAACAAAATGTGTATCTGTAACTTTTGTGTGAATATAGCATACATGTGCATATGTTAAAAGCATGTAAAGTGGCAATTTTATCTACCCTTAACGTGTATGTTTTATCTGCCATTAACATGTATATGATAAAGAGTATGGAACGGCTTCCATACAAAGAGAGGCTTGCAAGGTGCGTCTCTTCAGCTTAGAGAAGAGAAGACTGAGAGGGGACATGATAGAGGCTCATAAAATCTTGAGTGGTGTGGAATGAGTAGAAAGGGAACGGTTATTTACCCTCTCAAATAGTACTAGAAGTAGGGTGCACTCCATGAAACTAGCTGCTGGCAGGTTTAAAATAAATAAAAGGAAGTACTTTTTCACTCAACGCATAATTTACTTATGGAATTTGTTGCCAGAGGACATTGTCAAGGCCAGTAGTATAAAAAAGGGCTGAATAAGTTCTTGGAGAGTAGGTCCATTAATGGCTATTAACCAAGTTTGCAGGATGAACTTCTTACTGTCGGGAGCTGGGAGTGAACAACGGGGAATGAATTGCCCATTGTGACTGTTGATTCTTCTCCCACGCGATCGAGATTGGCCACTGTCGAAGGACAGGATGCAGGGCTTGATGGGCCATTGGTCTGACTCAGTATGTCACTACTTATGTTCTTATGTATGTTTATAGCAGGAGTGGGGTGGGTAACCATTTTCCTCCCAAGAGCCATTTTAAAAATTAGTTCAGGCTTCAAGGGCTGCATGGAAGTTGGGCTCCAAGGGTGGTTAAGGTGTGTGCTCAGGAAAAGGAGGGTCCAAATCATGGCGCTGTGCCATTGATCTCTCCCCTATCGCTGTGCACCTGCCCTCATCGCTGCTCCCTTGCTCTGAGCTCAGTTTGACAGTGATTGAGGGTAGGAACTAGATCCAGGGGGCAGGTTCAGGAACTGGATAGGAGCCACTTAAAAGCTTGCTGTGGGCTGCATTTGGCTCCCGGGCCTGAGGTTCCTCATCCCGGTTTACAGCTTTAAAACCCAAAATATTCAAAGATCTGTGATAAGAAAGAGACCTGTTCTTCATAACACCATACAAGTTATTAAGGATCATGGGCTAAGCATTTCAGATATTTTAATTGTCATGTAAAGGTTTAGGATCTGAAGCCATGATGGTTGAACAAACAGGCGTTTAGCTAATTTAAGTTAGAATAAAAGTGAGTATTTCAAAGCTGTATGGTGGGAATAGCTCATAAATGAAGCATTTCCCCCCCTCAGGGATGTAATCAAACTATGGAGAAATCTCTAAAGGAAAAACATTCATAACTTAGGGCTGGGGGTGGGTGGGAGTTGATATAGAAGCATCATCATGCTGGATACTAAGCAAAAGGTATGCTAAAATAAAATTCCCTGGACCTTGTTTGTAAAGTTGTGAATTAATCTGTTACAGAAATATTGAATTTATATTTAAGTTGAGAAACACGGTGGGATCTTTTATTCTGCACTTATAAGTTTGAATACACTTTCAGCTGCTGTTAGTTATCTCAAATTGAATCTTAAATTGAGCTTGTGGTTCCGTGAATTAATACTCTGGCCTTTCGGTTCTTCTGCTGAGGTCATTCAAATCTAATGGTGGAAATGGTCGCAGGGTCAAGCCTTGGTATGTAGAGTATAGAAATGGTTTAACGATGCCAGCAGATGTTTGCATTTGGCATGCTGCAGCTGTAATACGCTGGTGGGCTCTGTGAAGGCCCTCGGTTATCACTTTATTGTATCTTCATTTTATCTGAATTGTGTGGTAGGAAATAAAAAGGAAAACCTAGACATTAAAATAAGGTGAGGGCTGTGCCTCAGCCCTATGACGATAAGGAAACAGAGTTAACGTTCTCCCTTAACACACACACACTCATACACGCATCCATCGTGCTTGGTCATTGGAGGAGCCTTGGAAGAGCCCATAGGCCCTGGTCCTAGACTTGTGTGTGTGTGTGTGTGTGTGTGCAGGTTGCATATAATGCCCTTTGCACACTCTTTGCACACACATTGCGTACATGTACACACACTTTGCACATACATTGCATACACAGTGTGCACGTCCCTCTTGTGCACAGTATTTAGGATAGGGTTGATAAACTGTTGTGTGGTATATATTAGAATATACGTAGCATCACCTCTAAACATGGGCAGCATCTCTAGGACCATCGCTAGGTTGGAATGGGTCCTGGTGCAGAAGATGGAACACACACCTCCCCATCACGTCCAGTGGCAGAGGGAGACGTTGCACCAAGGAAGGTAGCCCCCCGCCCCCTAAGCTGGTGGGCCTGGTGGAGCTCCGTATTATAGTGACATCCGTGATCACTACGCTGTAGCCGTTGATACCTGAGCACCATTGCCAGTTACATACATTTCGTTGAGTTTGTACTGGCGCTAAGGGCTACCACCCACACTAAACAACCAAGGGGAATGAGCCCTTAGTTTGATCAATCGTGCGGCTAGACTACCGCAGTGCATTCTATGTGCGACTGCCCTCGAATGCTGTTCAAAGACTGTAGCCGGTGCAGAATGTGGCAGCCAACCTTCTGATGGAGATAGGCTTCTGGGAACACGTTGCAGACTTTGGAGCACCAGTGTTTTTGCTGGCGATAGTCTTCTGGGCACAATCTGAGGTGCTGCTTTTGACTTAGGTTATAGCCATACAATGCACCTACTGCAGTTTGTGCAGCCTTATCCCACATCAGTTACCATTGTCACGCGATGCAATGTCGCAATCAAGAACGGCACAGTAGTGGTTAGTGCTAATAGTTTATTATTATTATTATTTATTATATTATTTTATTTATTTATTTATTTATTGCTGATGGACCCTTATGCATATCAGGACTGTGGAATGATGTTATAATACATTTGGGCAACCCAACAGGATGTTTTGTTCTCTTGCCTACCCTCCTCTTTCAAAGTCCAGTACCGTGGAGTTATTAATTAGAAAGCAGCCACGGTATTTAATAGTGAGAGTAGGTTTGTGTTTCGCTTAACAGTACAACCTTTTCACGAATCCCAGCAGATATAACTTTCAGACATGACGAAACCTTTTCAAAAGGTGTTTAGGCTCATAGGGGCCAGAAGGTGCAGTCCTCTGAGTAGAGAACATTAGTGTCAGGACGTAGCACGGACTAATCTCATTGGTGTGAGGACAGCTTACATCATCACTCTGCACCAAGGTGGGGGCTGGGAAACCTTTCCTTCCAAGGGACCACTTTGAAATTGAGTAGAAGTCCTGAGGGATGTGTAAACGTTGTGGGTAGGGAGTGCTTAAGGGGTCTGCTCAGGAAGAGGAGGGTCCCGGTCATAAATCTGTGCTATGGATCTGTTCTCTATCCTTGTGTGCACGTCCTCCTCTCCACTCCCTTACACTGAGTTCAGTCTTTCAGTTTTTGGAGACAGAAACTGAAACCAGATCCAGGCCCTGGGAAAGGGGGCAAATAAAAACTAGCCATGGGACACATCATTTGGCCCCCCAGGTATGAAGTTCCCCTTCCCTACGCTAGTGCCTGTGCCTCTGGGAGGCTCACTGTGGGTCTAATAGAAAGTCAGTTGGGGCCAAGGGTTCAAATCACCTTTGGAAATAGGTGTCGAACGTCACAGTAAAAGAGAAACTTATTTAAAATCGCATTATTCGTTACCAATGCTGTTCGCAGTATATCGTTTAGAGTTGCAGCAGCTTCCTTTAGAGGGAAGAGAGTAAGGGAAGAGAGGGGAACAAGGTGGAATCTATTATTTATTTGGCAACATACCCTGTAGCAGGCATCCCAAGAAAGATATTTATTTATTTATTTATTTATTTATTTATTTATTTATGAAACAACAAGTTCGAAGTCACTGGATGTTTTTACACACACATTTCTCCTGCATGTCTGCTGTTACATCCTGAACTTTCTGTGTGTCTAAATCACTCACCCAGAGCTTAAACATCTGACTCTTTGACCATCTGCATAGAACTTCTCCCAGAACTTTTGTGTATAAAAGGTTCTCCTGGTAAACTGCTTTGCTCCAGGCAGCTGTGGTCACTTGCTTTCCATAGCAGTCTGTCACGTTTACAGCTGCGGCTACTTTAGGCGGCCTCCGGGCAGTGTTTGTGTGAAGAATGCATCCAGGAACTGCCTCAGGACAATGTGTGTGTGAAAAATTAATCCGGAACTTACATGTGGACTTGTAAACCCAGAAGATTGAAAAATCCGGAACTTTATTGTGTGTGTAAATATGCCCACTGTGACAATCTGAGCAAGATACATCCCTAATTAGAGCCAGTTTTCAGAATGAAACTACACTTGATTGAATCTAGCATATGGGGGTGGGGCAGTAAGTGATTGGGAGAAGGAGAAGGATTCTGTAAATGGTTACTGTAAAATATGTTGCACTTTGGTCCATTCCAGTATTCCCCTAAAAATGTGAAATGTTGTAAAGTGCTTGCCACCAAAGATAGTGGTTGGCAGTGGCACACAGCAAGAGGTTGTAGAAGTGCTGAAGATATTTCCCCACCCCAGCACTTGCTGGTTAATACTCTGTAAATCTAAATCATAACAGAGGTATTTAAATAAGTGTAGCCAGAACATAAGTGTCCTCTCAAGGAGAAGATGCACTTCAGGATTTGCAGGTCTGACTCAGTTTGACTGAAGAGGAAGAAGTAAAAAAAAAAAAACTATCAAGAAATGCACTTGCATCGGGGGATGTCAGATTTTCATTGACTCTTTGTATGTTTGTGCTCTTGCAAAATGTGTTTAGGGTGGCACACAGATAATATATGAATCTGCAGACTTGGTAGTAGCAATGCACGCAGAATTCTGGCTGCAGAAATAGGTGTTGAACTTCACAGTAAAAGAGGCATTTATTTAGAATAATATTCTTAATTATCAATAATGGGTGATGAGGTAGTACAGTTGAAAGAAAGGTGTGTCGTCTGGCAGGTTATTTCTTGCAAATAAAGAAAGAGATTCCATTACAATAGGGATTCTCTCCCCCCCCCCCC
>QEPC01000412.1:19114171-19139528 GCA_003113815.1 Sphenodon punctatus | reverse complement strand
CCCCCCCCCACAATCCCCCGCCGCGCGCCCTCTGCGGAGACAGGCAGGCGCTGCAGCCAAGGCGGCGGCGGCCGCCTTGACCTTTGACCATGGCCCAGAATCCCGCCGGGGATTCCGGGCCGTGATCGATGGCCAGACATTAATTTTTAATCCTTCCCGCCGGGAATCACTTTGACCACACTTTCGGAGCTCGTCCCGCGGGGAGCCCGGGAAGCGTGGTTGAAATTGACCCCCATGTGGGAATCGGCCATGGTGAACATCTGGCGGCCACCAAACAGACGTTCAGGGTGCTTTGGCCCCGCAGCAAAATTGACTGTGGTTCACTGTGGTTGACTGTGATCTCGTAACGTCTGAAAATACCCTAGGTTAGGATGGGTCCTGGGGCAGAAGATGAAATGAGCTCACCCGCACCCATTCCCAGCAGCTGGGGATACATTTGTACCCCACCTCTTGGGCCCTGGTGCAGCTGCCCCCTCTATCCCTGTTATAGATATGTCCTTAGCTGGTGAGTCAACAGCAATGCAAAGCTTGTTATGCCCAATTAGAAGAGGCTATCCGTAAAGCCATATTTATTTATTTCTAAAATGTTACTAATTAATTTACCTCCCCGCCCCATATATCAGCCATGTTTCATGTTTATTTCCCATTCAGTGGGATCCAGTAATGTGCTGCTATTCTAGAAAGACTACTAAACTAAAGAAAGGAGTAGCAATCGATCACTTGAAATATTTTAGTGGTTATGTGTGTGGGGAGGGAGGGATGATCTTGCATGAATCTGTGAAAATGGAACGCTGTGGGTGTCTACTGCAGATGCAACTTTTTATTTAAAAAAATTATAAAAATGCATGGCTTTTTGGTGTTAAATCTGTTTCAATGAATAGCCCCTTGAGCTATTTCTATTTGCATAAAACATGAAAGATTCTGACTACTGCAATGGAGCTCATGGAAACAGTGAGCATCCAATATACAAGTACACTTAAAAGGTCCCTTCTTTTCAAATGCTCAGGAGATCCAGTCATCTGACATTGTAAGAATGGGCATAGAACAGTATGGTGGCTGCAGAGTTCCTGTTAGCTGCAACAGTATTAAACGTTTGTGGATAGTCTATGGAATGCATTGTTTTATAGATTTTATAATCTATTCATAATTTTAACTGTTTGGCTCATTTATCTACAAGATTTCACACTGAAATTTCACCCAGCTGGTGTGGAAATGCTTATGAACAGTGGATTTACACTGAGAAAATACCACATGACCTTTGTGGGTCCCCACCCCCATGACTTTAAGAAACATGAAGTTCTACTATGTCCCATGGTAGTAGTAAGTTTCTTAACCAGTGTTCCTGTTTCATTGCACAAAATGGCTGCCCTTGGGCACAGCAGTATGAAACTGACCGGAATTCCTGTGTAGTTGCACGATATGGCAGCCGTTGGCAGCAGCCGGTATGAAACTGATCACATTTTAAAACGGTTCAAAATTAGGGCTGAAACTCATCCTCGCTGTTTTCGAAAACCTTGTTGAGAACCAGGTTCTCAACAAGATTTCAGGGAACGAGAATGAGTTGAAAATCTCCCGATTCTTGACCCATTCTCACCAGATTCTTGAGAGTTAAAAAAACCCTCTGTGTATGTGCAAAATGGCCACCACAGACATTCTGCCACATGTGTGCCTCCCTGGTAGCCATTTTGCACGTGCACAGTGTGTGTTTAGGGTTTCGAGAATCTCACGAGATTCTTGAAAACCATAGCGAGATCTCACCAGGGTTGCGAGAATATTTTCTATTCTCGTTTCACCCCTACCCAAAATCACAGACGGGGTCGTGGGAGTAATTGCTGTCATCAGCTGCTGGATTCCAGAGAGTGAAGGACTGAATCAAAAGGGTAGAGAGGTGACTAATTCATAATGTGATAGAAGTTTACAAAATCATGATTGAGGTGCACGGTAAGTAAATCGGGAGCTATGTTTGACCTCTTCCCTCCACCCCAAAAAAACAACAACAAACCTCTAGGTTTCCCATTTTATTATTTACTCTTTTTCCAAAGAACTAGGGCAGGAGAGCGTTCTGAAATTAGCTGACAGCAGATTTTAAACAAATAAGATAGTTCTTTGCTCCATGTACAGTGAACATGTGGCATTTGTTGCGATACACAAAATTGAGACACTGGCCACTTTCAGACAGACATGCCCCCCCCTTATGCATATTTGGACTGTGGGGGCGTGGGGGAATGTGCAGCCCGAATATGCATGGGGATCGGCCCGGAAATCGAACTCTGCATCCCACGCATCTCTGCCGGCAAAGCCGCATTGGTGGGGGGGGAGGGGGTCTTTCAGGCCGGCCGATCCCCACGCATATTCAGGCTGCCCATTCCCCCCGCAACCCAAATAAAAATATCCGTGGGGGGGCATGCCTGAAAGTGGGCTAAATATGGGTTTGATAAGTTCTGAGAGATAGGTCTATAAACGCATATTAGCCAAGCTGGCCGGGGGCTGATGAAACCTCTTGATAGTCTGGGGTTGGTATTAAAGATCAGGAAACTGACCGCTCCATTAACTCCATTATGATGTCTTCACTTCTGCAAAGCAACCAAAACTTTTCCCGGGCAGGATGCAGGGGTAGGTGGACCATTGGTCTGACCCAATGTGGCACTTAATATATTCCTTGTGCTCTTAAGGGGATACAGCTAAAATGAATCAAGAACAGGAGAGAGTAAGGGAGATGAAACATGGGCATTAGAAAAATCAGAAACCTATTGAGACACTTAGATCAGAGTAGGACAAGCATAGAAATCAGGAGGAGAAAAAAACGTTGATAACAGAAGACCTCATGTTCAAAACCGGGTACCTAAAACTGGACAATTTAAATCTGTTTCGGATGTTTCAGTCATTTAGGTGCATGAAATGATGAATGTATTTAAAATATACATAGGTGCTGGAACACCTAAATGCATAGGTGACTGGTAACTGTGGATTTGGGGGAGGGGGGGACACAGGAGTGGGGGCTGGATGGGGTTCTATAGAGATCTATAGGGCGTATAAAATCAGGGAGGCATGCTCCCCCTCCCATGAGTCACCTATGTCTAAATGGGAAAATTGAGCCCATTGTTTGGGGCTCAATTTTCCTTCTGTGTCCCTGACTTTGCAGTTTGAAAGGAAATGCTGGGCTACATGTCCCTTATGGGTAAAAACATATGTTATAACCCAGATTATACACTGAGAATCTAATGAATTTTTTAAACTCAGGAATAATAATTTTTAAAAAGCTTAAAAGTACATGTGAAATCTTGGGTTGTATGTAAATTTTTTCCATTGTAGCTGCTAAATGTAACATGAAAAAAACTTGAGATGTGTAAAATGTCACCTGCTCTTATCAAGCTTCATATAGATTACCTTTTAACAGGAGTTTCATTTTTATTTCCTTCAACATTTGCTGAAGTGAACGAGGGCCATGACTCCTTTATTTCCTAATCCTAGCAAGCAACTTGCTGCCTTTTTTCTGTGTTTTATGTCATTTCATATGACATTGCATCAAGGCAATTCAGTTCAGCATGCCGTTGAACCAAAAGCAATTTAAGTCAAAAATGGACAAATATGGATGTCATTTATAAAGCTTGTTCAAAGGCCTTTGACATTGTTCAAAGCCTGCGCACTCTTGAGGAGCTGCAAGATATTTTTCTTATTTCTGAAGCAGAATAGTGGGCTTTAATAGAACTCTCCGTGGTGAGTAACTGACACACGTTTCTGCTTAGACCTTGCTGTCGGTTAGAGAAGTGTTCTCTCTCTCTCTCTTGTTACTTTTCAAAACTTCTTAAAAAGAGGTATGCATTTCCTTTAGCTGCAATAGAATTAGACAAACTGCCCTGCCAATCAAAAGGAAGGAATCTTTATATAGATGGGTCGTTTTCAAACCTTTTTGCTTGTGTGACCCCATTTTGAGACTCATGCCGCTTTTACACGAGTGGCGAGATGCAGTGCGCTGAAGAACGCGCTTCCTGAAAAGCACCGCAGAGTGCGTTTAGACGCGCAGGAAGTAGCCGGCTGCCATAGGAATCACGGCTCATGCGGTCTTTTTGAAGCCACGTTTGGGAAACCCTGACATCGAGGCTTCGCAAATGTGGCTTCAAAAAGACTGTGCGAGCTGCAATTCCTATGGCGGCCGGCTACTTCTGGTGCAACTAAACGCACTCCAGGGGGCTTTTCAGGAAGTGCGGTTTTCAACGCAATGCATCCCACCGCTCATGTAAAAGCGGCCTTAAATATAATCTTAAGACCCCAGACAGCCACAAAAGACATGCAGTGTCCATCAGATATCAGTCGGAATTACAACCTCATCTACAGAGGATGGGGTGTCACATGAGGTCCCAACTTGTAGTTTGGGAACCTTCACAATAAACATCTATTGAGTTCTGAAACTTTTTCTTGTGTTGATCAGGCCATGTCCCTCCTTTAGGCTTGACTCTGCCTATTTCAACACACCTCAGCGTCCTAGTTGGCTGCCTGCCTGCATATAAAGCAGGCTTGCAGCCACAGGAAACTGGGTAGTAGATCATATGTTTTCCCTTCCTGTTTCCTTGGACACTTCCTAGCTGTTGGATATGCTCTCTCCTCTGTGGTTCCTGTTTACTTGGGTTTGGACGAGAGCTGAGGCAATGACAACGGTTCCTGTGCTTTTGGGAAATACCTACCTTTCGGGAACACTTGCGACTGTTTGTCGGTATTTCCTCACTACCCATTGAATCCATGATTCCACTGTTTTGGGGATCAGCACCTGTGATAGTCTGTTAGGTTTTGGTATATTTTTGGTAATTTTCCATATTTTCCACCAGTTAGTTGCTAGTATTTTGGTCAGTTTTCAGTATTTCACAGTAGTTTCTGGTGCCACAATACAGAAAGAAAGGAAAAAAGGCTAGCCCTTGAAATATACGAATGAAAACACAGTTTGCAATGATCAATAAGAGAAATGATGAAAGTTACGTAGGAACATGCAGTTGTACATAAGCGGCATATAAGGAAAGTTGCATGGGGTGAAGAATTACCAAACATACCAAATAATGGCAATTATAGGAATCGAAACCAGCGAAAACAGTAGGTGTGTGGGGCACTTAACTTTTTCATTTTCATTTTGTGCGCTAAAAACCCATCTGTTTGGGAAGGTTTCATAACCCCCTTTATTTTTGTTTTATTTTGTCATTTATTTATTTTTTAATCAACATGCATGCAAAAAGGGGGTGACGGAGCTGTTCTGCGCATGTGAGGCCCTTTTCCAAAATGGTGTCGGCAGCCGACCTGTCCATGTGGAGACTGGCTGCCATTTTCCAAAATGGCAATGATGCTGCCAGTGTCATTTTGGAAAAGGGCATTCATGCACAGAAAGGCCCTGGCAGCCATTTTCCATTTGCACATTTATTAAATTTAAACAAAAAAACAGCAACAACAACAAAAACCCAAACCAAAATGAGTGACATCAAATGTATGCCGTTTGCTTATTCATTTGTTTTTGGACATTTGTTACGAAAACGAATGGGGCTCCATTCGTTTTAGTAACTAATAAAAATGAAATCAATTGTGCATCCCTAGAAAACAATGAAAAAGCCAGTAAGTTTCCTCTTCGCGTGAGCATAGGTGAATAGTCTGTTTCTGACAGAAACCGCTTTGACTGTGATTGCTCAATTTAGCACTAGCTTGGACCAGCTCTGCCCTGTTTTGTTAGGTTTATCTTTGGGTTTGCTCTGGATCTTGTATGTCTGTCCCCGTTTCCAGAATCTGCCATGTTTCCTCATTTTTTCTCCCGAGCCTCCTGCTTTCTGTTCAGTTTGCCTGCCTGTTTTCTGCGACACCCTCTCCTGTTTCTCCTGTCCCTTGGTCCGTGTGTTTGAGAACCTTCAAAAGTTTGCGACTTAGCCTTGAGGACCTGGACCCGGCACTGCATTCGTCTCTGGACCCGACTCCTGCATTCCTGACACTTTGCTGGCTTGTCCACTCTTGGGCAAATCAGAGAGACTAAGTGTAAACGAAAGCATGTGCTGAAGGCCTCTGGACGCAGGAGTTATTCTGGAGTAACTTCCTTGCGGGTGGTTAGTTGCAAACATCATTGGACTTGCCCTTCATCTGTGTGAATGCTCAAAACTGAGGCATAGAAATACTCCAGTTTCATGAGAACAAGCCCTATGACAAGACACTCCCCAAGCCAAGCTTTTTTTGTTTTGGTTACAGCTGTAGGTTAATGTCTCTTGCTGGTTCAGATAGGACAGAGTGGGTGTTTTTAGACACACATTTCTCCTGGATGTTTGTTCTAACATCCAGAACTTTCTGTGTGTTTAAATCACTCATCCAGATCTTAAACATCCGGATCTTTGAACTTCTACGTGAAACTTCTCCCAGAACGTTTGTGTGTAAAAGGTTCTCCTGGTAAACTGCTTTGCTCCAGACAGCTGTGGTCGCTTGGTTTCCATGGCAGCCCCAGGGCAGTGTTTGTGTGAAGAATGCATCCAGGAGCTGCCTCAGGGCAGTTGTGTGTGTGAAAAATGAATCCGGAACTTACTTGTGGACTCGTAAACCCAGAAGACTGAAACATCCAGAACGTTAATGTGTGTCTAAAAATGCCCATTATTGGGATTGGTTGGTGTCGACAGTGACAGAACCAGCCCCTACAGTCAAATACACGAAATCTTATTTACTGAATGTTCACAAAGGGTATCTTTAGAAATAACAAAGATGGGGTGTCAAAACCCCTAAGCATATGTTAGGCCATTGTGTCTAAGCACCACAACAGCCCCAACACCAATTTGGCCACCCATTGAACACGCGATATGAACACCATTGCATCACAAAGAAAGGTTGTGTGTTCCAGATGAAGACGTGGCCAGCGTTGTGTCTAATGATGTCATGTGGTGTGTTAGCAAGTACAACACAGGGAACGAGTAGAGGTGTGCAACAGGGGCCCATGTCGTTTTCATTTTATTTTTTTTGTTTTCGTTATTTAAATCTGTCATTTTCATTTTCAGAAATATCAAATTGTTTTCGTTTTTGCTTTCATTTTTGTTTTCCATTGGTTTCAACGGAAAACACATTTTTAGCTGTACCATTTTTGTTTTTCACTATATGTGACTGAGACGTGTAGTGTTTATATCTACAATGAAAAGCATTATGTGTACCAAATTCCAAAACTATTGGATAAAGGAATCCAATTTTAGAAGCAGTTGAATTAATTTATTTTGCACAAATCTTCATATACATTCTTAGGTGTAACTTCTTTGCCTCACATTTATTGTAGATGAAACTTGGCAAGTTTATACCCCTTCCCATATTTACTATCTCTGCCAACCTTTAGAAGGATTGGATAAAGGATTCTGGTGTTATAAGCAATTAACTTACAAATGTATGTGTGCTTGTAACATCTTTGTAGTTCAACCAGTGTACATGAAATTTGGCATGGATCTATATCACACTTTCTCGATCATCCATGCCAAATATCAGACACGTGTGATAAAGGGTTCCAATTTTATATGCCTGCACAGCATATGCAGAGAAGGAGCCTATGTCAGGGATTCTCTTACGTATCACTGTGGTATAAGATCGGTTTGTGATGCCAATTGGCCAGCAGAAATGTCAACCAAATATCCTCATTCTGTGCTGTGACCATCCCAACATCTCTCCCCCACTTGTTACTGGGAAGTCAGAAGCATCTGTTTAGGAAAGAGCCGATGAGATTCTCTTATGTCCTCTGTCACAGTGCTGCAGGATGTGATTGTGATGATAATTAGCCAGCCTGGATGTGTAAACTATGTCTCCTGATTACTGGGATGCTATTAACTAAAGTCCCAATTATGTCCTTTCTATGCCCGCCTGAAGGCCGCCCCCTATGCCCGCCTCGAAGCCACTACTGATTGGTCCTGTAAAGCTGGAAGCATGCAGTAATTGGCCAGTGAATGTGTCTGTCAGTCTTTTGGGTTGCTCCACGTCCTCCCTCCTACAGCCTCTCTCCCTTTGCCATGCCAGGTGCCTGCCTCTGACTGGCACTGCATGTGCTGCTATTTATCTTTGTCTTCAAAGGGACAATGTCAATTGATTATAAAATTGGGTCCCTTTATCAAATTGTCTTGTAGTTTGGCGGAGATGAAGGGAACGGTATGTGCTACATTCCTGTCAAATATCTTGTAAACAGGGTGGACTATACAAATGTTACAACTGGAATAGTATGTTCAAGTTAGTGACATACCATCAGGACCTTTCATCCAGTCTTTCTGAGAATTGGCAGGAGTGCTAAGCTTGTGGAGGGACATGATATTCACAGGTTTCATGCAAATTGGATGTAAGATAAAGAAGGTGTAGCCATGAACGTGTATGGAGCTTTTCTTAAAATCACAACATTCAATTACTCTCTTTATCTAATTGTTCCAAAACGTGGTACACAGAGTGCCCTCGGTTGGGGGTACAAACATACCAAATTTCATCACAATTGAATGAGGAATAAAAAAAGTTATAGCCAGAAATACATTTTCAGTGTTTTCCTTTTATTTCAAAAACAGAAATGTCATTTTCATTATTATTTTTGTCATTTTTGTTATTGCAATAATGATAACAAAAATGACAATTTTCATTATCGTTATTGTAATAACGAAAATGACATGCACACCCCTAGGAATGAGGTGGCAACGCTTGTGTGCTGAGATCGGGGGTTGAGCAAAACCAATTTGCCCCAAGAAGGGCAGCGCCACATGGCGAGCACAGAGTCAAACCTGGTGTTCATATCGAGGTCAAAACACACATTCAGACACCCGTTGACGTTATGTCTAAAGGCACCCAAAGTTGGGAGAGTTTTGTCTCCTTCATTGGCCTCACTGAAGTTCCCTGGATTTGTGTGTCCTTTATTTTGAAGCCATGGCTTCAAATCCTATTTGTTTAATCCTGGCATTTGATGGGGCGATTGCTGTGAGGCGCTCAAAAATCCATGCGTAGAAAATTCAACAACGAATAGTTGATAAGCTTATCTCTGCAGTTGTAAGCACTTCTCCCCCCCCCCCCCCAAGCCAATGGGGACTGTTAAAGTTTTGCAATAAACAGTATTTATGATTCTTAATTGAAGAGCATTCAAAATTGCCAGTGGATATTTATTTTGTCATTTAAATTTTTGTGTCTCTCTCTGTTGTCTTGGCAATAAAGGGTCACAGTGAAAGTGCATGCTGGGAACGGTTTTCATTAAGAAACTATATTGCCAAGGGAAGGGACACTTTAGAAACAAAATGTTATCATTATTATATTGTCTCTTCAAAAAAGGGCAGAGCCATTAAAACATTACTGTGCTATAGTTACTAAATGGGCCTGGGGATACTTTTCAGTATCTTTTGTAATTAAGGAGTTTGTTTTAATAACAAAATAGGGTCATTATAATTTCTCAAGTATTACTTGCTATCTCTACCCTAGTGAGAACAACTCTGAAATGTATAATCATTCCCTTTGAAAGTCACTGAAACTACTAACTTGAGTAAAGAGCACTTGTCTTAGTTACTCTGGAGTAACTACTGCTCTACATGTCTGTTTTCAGGAGCAGTGCAGAAATAGCTCCTCAACACTATTCAGACCAGACCTCACCGGGAGTATAACATCCAGTGCCTCACTTTGAGAAGGACATTGTGTATTTTCTTGGGCTGCAACCTGATTAGAAATTTTTGTTGCTTAATCGATTTAAGCCTTGTTGTTGATTAATCAAGTAAAATTTGCATAGATTCACCGAATTTGCTTGTGTTGGGTGAGCTTGCCTTCTGTTTGTCCCCTTGAGCTATGGACTCAGAACTATCTACTGTCAGAAGGTCCTGGCAGCTAACCAATTAACTGGGGGACAAATTTTAATCGGTTTTAGACAGATTAATCGACTAATGGTTGCAGCCCTAGTGTTTTCACATCGACAACACCCACACCTCTGCTCTGCGTCACCACCAGCCGGGCTATCTGTTTAAAGGCAGCCCACTAGATGTCCAGGTCCAGGCAGAGCAGAGGTAGGGTAGGCTTTCCCTGTTCCCAGGCAGCCCTGCCGGCGGTGCTCTGGAACATCCAGGAGGCATTGACCGGAGGTGGGGTTGCTGTGTGTCTGCACGATGGATGGCTACTGCAGCCCTGCTCTTGGCTGGGGCTTGCTCCAAGCAACACCGTAGCATTGCAGACACTCTAATCGGCAACTCTGTGCTGTGGAGGAGGGGTGCCGGGTAGGTGGACCATGGGCTGCAGCCGCCACTGCGTTGTTTAAACCTGACCCAGGTGAGACTTCAAGTGGGCAGACATGGGGGGTACACCCCAGACCTGCTCAGGGGGGAGCACCCCTGCGTCCATGTGAAAACACCCATTGACACGTTGGGGTGGGTTGAGAGGAGGGCAACCAAGATGATAAAGTGTCTGAAAAGCAAGTCTGACAAAGAAAGGTTGAAGGAACAGCATCTGTTTAGCCTGGCAAAACGAAGATTAAGGGTGGACATGATAGAATCTTCCATTTTTTAAAGGGCTTCCACAGGGAAAATGGGAAGGAACTGTTGTTCATTGCTACAGAGGACAGGACTATAAATTATGGTCTCAAATTACAGAAAGGGAGATTTCAGTAGATACCAGGAAACATTTCCAAAAGTAAGGGCTGTTTGGCAATGGAACGTTCTCCAGGGAGATTGGAGGCTCTCTGCCATTGAAATTTTTAAAAAGAGACTGGGAAGTCCCCTTCGCCGCCGCAATGGCGGTGACGGGGCAGTTGTCCGGCCCCCTCCATGAGAGCGGGGGAGACCGGATTCTGAGAAGGCTCCGGGGGAGCGAATGGTACGCTCCGCCCGGAGAGAGACTGTTGCTGGGCAGATTAAGGAGCGGGCGCGAAAGCATGCCGCGCTCCGGAGTTGAGCAGCCCCGCCCCTGTTAGGAGGGGCGAAGCTGTTCTGGCTGCACGCTGCAGAGTGCAGCATGGAGAGAGATCTGCATATATAGACTAGATATGTGTATACAGCCTTAGTTATTTACAACATACCCGAAAGGCTTAATACTGGAGAAGCTTAGACATGCAGCCCGATGAAGGACCAAACAACAAAGTGTTTAATGACTTCCACGCTGGTAAATATCCACTAGTACTGTTGGCACTGATCACATATTGCTATTATCTAATATATTTAATGGGGTGCATTCTTTTATTGTAGCTGGCTGCTCGAACAATAAATTAAAATGATATAAATAAAAGGCGAAACGTGAAGTTAATGTGGGATCTGATCTGTTTGTCTTGCATTTGTTTTGTCAACTTACATTCATCTGTCGTATGTTTCCTCTGGTGGGCAATCATCAATGCGTAAAAGCACAGCCTTCCTACATTACTAAGTCGTATAAATTTTGCTCTGGGAATGAGCCTATTCCAGACAACCGTCTTAATTGTTGTGTATTAGCCGCACTTGCACAGGAAGAACACATAAATGGAACGTCCTAATTCTCCGAGACAATGTAATTGATGCAATTTACTAATTTGTGGCAGGGACACCCTTTATAGTAAGACGTTACGATAAAGATTGATAAATCTGTTGAAAAGTTAGCAAATCAAAGTAATTGAGAAGAAATAATCCAGTACAGCTAGCAGGGTATTGATGCAAATGAGTCTGCCGTTAACTGGACCTTTTAAGACAAAGGCTAGTAACCGAATATCAAACATATTCCTGTTACTTAGTATGATTTTTAATATTATTTTGTTCATTTCATTGACTAGCATTTTAAAAATC
The DNA here is from genome assembly GCA_003113815.1 of Sphenodon punctatus. NCBI lineage: Eukaryota > Metazoa > Chordata > Lepidosauria > Sphenodontia > Sphenodontidae > Sphenodon > Sphenodon punctatus. The sequence goes on along the minus strand of QEPC01000412.1, from coordinate 19,127,799 downwards.
CCCGCTTTTCGATGAGTTCTATTTTTGATGTTTTGTTTCCTAAGGAGCAACTCCTGCCGGTGCTCCTACTGTCCACTATACTCCTAATGGCAGAGTGACACTGAAAGCATAATTACATTTCCTAATTATGTGTAATTAGGCAAAACCCAGATGATGTGTTCTGCATGCTCCTAGAATAGCCAAGGGTCAAGGACTTTTGGAATTCTGTACCATTTTCATAAGTAAGCACATTACATTGTTAAAGCCAAGTTATGGTTTCATGCAGCATGCTCTCTAAAATCAGCTTAATGCTCAAAATATATAGTATTCATTTATTTAGCTGAGTAAGGATATACTTCAGGGTTCCTCCCCTCCCTTCTGCTTTTTAACTGGGCTTTAGATTTGCCATACTTAGCACAGGAAAGGCACACTAAACTCAGCACCATAAAGTTGCAGCTGCTGACAAGATAAGTGATATTTATTTTTTCAAACCTTAATCCTTTTGAAACATGGAGAAATAAATACATCCCCTTATCTAGCACATGCCCGAGAGTGGAAATAAATTCTTATTTTCTTGTACTCCTGTACCAATGGTCTACGATGAATAATTTTGGCCAGTCCTGCTGAATAGAATAGGAAGAGGCTTCTCTATTACCACCGATAATTATAAAGCTCATTATAGGGAATGCACCAGAGTCCCACCATCAATCAGGAAAGATAAACAATGAGAAATGAGAGGTATATAAAAGTGAAAATGGCAAAACCACATATGGAAATGCAGTCATTTTTTCTGAGGTTATAAATCATGGTGGAGCCGTAATTTTCAGTGTAATTGATATTCTCTGATTAAAACATAACTTTCAATGGTATTCAATGGACACCCCCCGCTCCCCCCTCAGTGGGGAACTGGAAGGTTCAGAGTAGAAGTAATGGGATTAAGAAGACTTTCTTTTCTAGATCATTAAGTCAAATAGGGGCCAGGTATGTAGTGATGGAAAGTTCTCATCTCACAGCTGTTTGATGCCCTTGGTTGATCTTAGTCTACACCCATGTGGTCAAGGAGTGGGTCAAGCTTACCACTGGTGTAAGCAGTCTCAGCCCTGTTGTATTAAAGAGTAGTGCTGAATTGAGCAATCACAGCAAAAGCTCTTTTCATCGGAAACAGACCATTCGCCTGTGCTTCCGTGATGAGAAAATTTACTGGCTTTCCCCCCGCTATTTTTTCTAGTTCCTGCTTGGTAATTGCCATTTTTTTAGTACTTCCGGTAATTTGTCCTAGGCAGGAGTAGTCACACACCACGTAAAATTCCTTACGTGCTGCTTATGTTTCCTACTTACGGCTTGTGTACAATTGTAACTTCACTTCAAAACTTGCATAATTTCCCTCATTGGTCCCTGTTTCAGTTCTATGTAAACTGTGTGCTTCAAGGGCTAGCCCTTGTTTTCTACATTCTGAAGCCAGAAACTGACATAAAGTGCTGAAAACTGACAAAAATACAGGAAATCGATGGACAGAAAATACCAGAAATTTAACAACATACCAAAAATGAACAGAAATTGTCCAAAATACTGAAAACTAACAGAAACCATCAAAAAATGAAGGACAATAACAATCACCAACCTCAACAACAATGGAAGTGCGGATTCAACAGAGAGCTAGGAAACACCAAGAAACAGTTAGAAGCACTCCCCAAAAGGTAGGTATTTCTCAAAGGTACCAGCAACAGTTATTCTCGTCTCAGCCCTATTAAAGAGAGTTGAAGCTGACCAAGTTTTTTTTTAAAAAACCAAACATTGCCAGCAAAATGCACAGGGCCGGCCTCTGAATTTGCAGGGTCAAATGGCGAAAATAAAATGTAAGGCACATGCTACCCCTATCCCTTTAACTCCTTTTTGCATGACAGTGCTCCCCAACCCTAGTAGATGATGTAGGGGGAGAAGGGGCAGGGCTCCACAGGAAGCAGTCACCTCGGGCGGAAAGGGCTCTTTAGAAATAGTCCACCTGAAGGCCTCATCAGGATCACTGGAAGGACTGGCTTCCCTCCAGGGCCTCCTCCGACTCCAGGATCTGGGCCAAGCCCCCCTCTGTCCCTGCTTACCCTTACTTCGGGAAGCCAAGAATTGACTGGACTTTGAAATCGACCAGTGTGACTAGTTAATCTTCCAACTAACCAGTGTGGTTAATTGAATTCCCTACCCTGGAATACTAGTTGTAGCTGGAATACTAGTTGTACTACTACTACTTAGCATTTCTATAGCACTGCTAGTTGTATGAAGCGCTCTACAGATACACAAATCATAAAGACAGTCCCTGCTTCATGGAGCTTACAATCTAAACAAGACACAAAGACATAGACAACAACATAGAAGAGTCTTCCTATGAATAATGGGCTACAGGATGCAGGTATTCAGTAAGGTCGCTTTTACACGGATGCCCCCCCCCAGCTGCTTGGTCTTCAGATGGGTGTGTGGCGGGGGGGGGGGGCACCATGTAAACGCCTGCCGGTAGTTGGGGGGATGGGTGTGCAGCAGGTGTGTGCCCATGTAAACACCACTTGAATATGGACAGGGAGGCGGCCTGACTACAGCCACACCCTACTGATGACTACAGCCTGACTACAGCCATACCCGACTGATGACTACAGCCTGGTTACAGCCACACCCTACTGATGACTACAGCCTGACTACAGCCACACCCGACTGATGACTACAGCCGCACCCTACGGATCCCAGAGGAAGCTAGGCAGAGCAATGTCTCAATCCATTTGGAGTAGCCAAAGAGGGACAAGTCACGCCCCATGACACTAATACCATGGGGAAGGCGAAAACCAGGAATCCCTTTTGGCCAATGGCTGTAAAAATTCCTTTCCTGCCCCAGATTAGGCGACCTGCTGATGCTTACAGTGTTGTAAGTAATAGCTCTGAGGATGGGGGCTGCTCGCCTTCCCAGGGCGGGTCTGCCTTTGGCACTCAGGCCAGCCTGAACACGCCCCCCTAGTTAGACTTGCGCAATTTCCGCTTGCACGGAATTTCCGTTCCCGCACGGCCAGGTCCCCCAGCAACCATGGCCAGATATTTTAATACCCGCACTGCAGCCAGGCCTTGCCTAGGCAACCCCAGCCCTCCCGGCCACTCTAAGCCACGACAGCAGCAGCATCCATCCTTGCTCATTCCTGCTGGGGGGGGGGGTGAGCTTGGCAAAGCCCCCGGGGGATGGGGTGAGCTTGGTAAAGCCCCCGTCACGTTTTCCCCCTCCCCCCCTGTTTGTCAGGCGAAGCTGCGAGGGGTAATTTGTTTCCTGTTACAAATGTATTTTACTGTGTGTACATGATACAAAGCTTTTTGAATTGTGAGTGGTGTGGGGGAGGGAATTGCACCAGAGTTAAGTAACAAATGTGTGTCTAATTTTTCAGCTGAGTCTTTAAGTATCTGTGTGTGTGTGTGTGTGTGTGTGTGTGTGTATCTGGAATTGGTCTTATTTACAGTGTCTGATTTACAGTGCTTTTGAATAGTTAACTGTACTGTACTATAATGTTAAAGACTCAGACTTAACTTTCCTAATGCATTTCTGAAAGCATGTCCAGTACTGCAGTAACGATTAAATGTCCTGAGGGGGCAGGGAGAATGCACAAGAGAATGAAGGACAATGCATTGTTAGATTTGAAAACAAACAGATGTAGTTGTAACAACTAAAAAGTCAATATGGGCCATGCAGCAGCATGTGTAGCATCAGAATGGTAATTTCAGCTGGTCATAGGTCAGGCTGCAGTGCAAAGCTCCCTGCACTCCCAAACTTATAAAAGAATCATTAGGCATTCCGCACTTCAGCAAGGAACATGAGCCAAAGAGAAGTCCCCTTCAGATGGTTTTCTTCGCTTTGTAAAATATTCATTTGATTAATATTTTAGCTTCAAAAAGTGTGGACAGGAAGAGAAAGTTCTTCTAAATGACCCCATTTGTGCTAATGGAACAATCTAATGAAAATTTTGCTTGGTTATGTTTGCATAATTTTAATTCAACTTTTGCTTTGGGCTTTCACTTGACGATGATTATTCTTTTCAAGGAAAGAATATATTTTGCTTTAAATTCAGGAGCACCTTTAAGTTATCATTGTGGTAGCTGGTAAGAAGTCAATAATTTAATGGTGAAACTATCAGGAATAATTAGCTAAATGGCACTGCAAGCCCTCCCATTCCCCCCTCCCCTCTTTGTTCTTCTACATATGTTTAAAGATATTTCTGTTAATTTACAATTTGAAAGGTAGGTGAGGAGCAGAGAGTTTGAAAAATAGATTACTGTCTTCATTAATACAGGTTTGAACTACAAAGTCTTCACGTACTTAATGATTAAAAACCAAAGTACTAAATAATAAATTATAAGAATTTATAGGAGTCATCATCTTGAAATTAGCTTACTGAATGTTCTTATCATAATAAATCTGAGTGGGTGTCTAACTTAGTGTTAGCTGACTAAAATTATATGTTGCAGGCAGATACGAGGGGGTGGGGGTGGACTTTTGTTTCAAGACAAATGCTGTGAATTTAATCAGAAGTGACCTGAAAGGCGACTATATTTTGTTTTGTGTGCTTTGCAAAAACTTTGGCAAAACTGGTATGGGTAGGAGAATGACGATCGATTTCAATTTGTGATTCTGGCAGACAATAAAATTTCCTCTAGCAATTCAGTGATGTTTATGTTAACGCATTTTACACTGACACAGACAGTCAAAAGCTAAGAAGTGACTGGCAAAAAAAATAGACTGTATCTGCACTCGAGCCTATGTATAATAGAAGTGTTTGCCTGGATTTTTTATTTTTTTTAAATTGCAAAACAATGACCACTTTTCTGCTTCTATCACTTTCTCTTCCCGTTTTTAAAAAATCACGTTAGTACGCTCTTATCCTAGAATTTTGCTTAAAGAATTGTCTGTTGCCCAGTGAGGTGTTCTGAGTGCCCGCTCCACAGCTTTGAAACTCCCCTCCCCTGGAGGTTTGCCGAAGCTTGACCCGGAGCATTTTCTGGAGGCAATATAAGATTGATTGATTTGGCCAGACATATGGCAGGTGGGGATTAGGTATGGAATTTATTATGTTTTTTTAAATTAGTTTTATTTTATGTATGTTTTAGGTATGCTTTGTTAACCCACCCAGAGTCTTTGTAGTAGGGTGGACTATCAGCTTAAAATAAATTAATTAAACCTGGCTTTTTTGCAGTGGCAGAGCTGTCTCTAAATTAAAGCGGTCAGTGAGCAGTTCCAGGCATAACGCTAGGTACTTGTTTTCAGGTTAAACACACATTTGGTTACGTCTTTTTATGCTCTTTTTATCATGGATTGGGTTCTCAAAAATCTCGGGTACAAATAGCTGTTCCTTCAACGTAGCTGCCTTTATATATAAAATGTGTGTGCCGCTCCTTTCTCTGATCTGTGGTAGACCAAGAGCCCATAGAAACATGATATTATCCAGGCAACAGCTGTGGGAGGAGACTTCTCAGATAGCTGGTGGAACATGCAGCCACATGGCCCTTTGTAGGAATAACTAAAGAAACAGAATAATGACAAAGATTTTAACATATGATAGATTTTCCACTGATTTACCATTACACGTTGGAACACCCTATAGTAGCAAAGGGATTCAGTGAAAGGTCCTAACTTTCAGTGGTTTAGCTTTCTTTGCATTGTAAAGGAAATAGACAATCTGGCCCTGATCTTCATCCATAGACTTTTGGTGGAGTTTGGCAGGGATGCGTTTTCACTGTGTTTTCTCCATTGGCAGAGATGCGGGTGGATGCAGTGAACACAGTCCCCTGACTATTGGTTTCAATGGGAGCAGAACTGGGTGAACTGAGAATTTAGGGTGTTTTTAGACAAGTGCCTCCCCACCCATTATCCACCCATCACCCAGCCATCATGCATGTTGCATGTATACATCACGCACGTATTGGCGCCCTATACAGTCCTGTTATATGCATAATGGGTGTGGAGGTGCTTGTCTAAAAACACCCACAGAGTCAAAAGACCTACGCAGACATAAACAGGACTACCCATAAACTGTAAGGTACGCAAGGTTGGAACCTTATGCTGTAAATGCCGGTCCTCAAAAAGCAAAGCACAAATATTGTCTCCCAGCATGAAATGCAGTCTACTTACTGGAAGCAAGAGTGAAAAGAGCAAGTTGGGGTCTCTTCAGCCCACCCCGTCCCCACCCAATTTCTAATTAATTAGAAAAAAATATGCCTCTTGGAAGAGAAGAAGACACCTTTGGGATTCCCACCAGGAAGAAATAGCTCTTGTGGTTAAAAGGATAAGCTTTCTTCAGTATTAAAAATTAATTAAAACTGGGATGTGCTAAAACTCTCTTTTCATCATTAGCACTAATTCTACAGCACTAAGTGCTGTTGGTAAAATTTAAATTTCTTTGTCAACAAAATTTCTGGCGTATGAGAGTTTTGTTACCACTGAGTCAGGCTCAGAACAATCACACGCTTCCATCGTGTTTTTGAAAGAACTACTGGAGATCACGTACTTCTCTTCAAATACATAAAGTAATATAAGAAGTGCCTTGCTGGGTCGGACCCATGGTCCAGTGAACTCAGCATCTGTCTCCGACAGTAACCAAATACAATAGCTTGAGAGAAGTACAAGTACAGGCCATGGAGGTACGACCCAACCTCCTGCTGACCACTCCCAACTACCAGTAGCCAGGGGCTTAAGCCCCAACTAGAAAGCATGTATTTGTAAATTAATACATACAAAAATCCTTGCACCAAAATTCTTGTGTGAATCAAGTGGAGCTTAAGTGGAAGTTAGAGGATTTATGTGTAGGATGTGTGTGTATTCTATAATAATAATAATAATAATAAAAAGCTGTGGCAGTAATAAATAAAAATACTGTAATTCACGAAGGGAAAGACAGTTTGTTGTCATGTTTTTTTCTTCGCATCAGTGATGTTCCTCTGTCCTGCAAGTGAGTAAAATCAAGACCGCTTGCCGTAGCTATAAGCTATCAATAAAAATTAATGTACCACAGGGAATTGAAAGGGGAAGAAAAATTAAGTGTTCAGGGCCACCGAGCCACCCATGCATCTACTGTGAGTGTATTCTGGGGACAATGGTGTTATTATTGCCATGGGCTGCCATTTAATGTTGTTTCCTTAAGTAAATGCCTCTGTGTTCTGATCAAGGACATTGGCGGTAAACCAGCCTGAAGTTGGTCTTGGGAGAATAGGTGATGTTGAGTGATATTGAATGCCGTGGAACCAAGAGGATAGTTGACGTGGTCTGGACTCTAGTTCATGTGGAATTTGAGATATTTCTGGTGAAGAAAAAAGAATGTCAATGCCTTTATTTTTCTTTCTTAACAAACATTGGAATTGGTTTCCTGAGGAGATTTTTTTTTTTTTTTACTTTTATGTCCTGAGCCTTCGGGGATTGGGCGGGGTAGAAATCCAAATAAATAAATCTGTGGCGGCTGGTGCAAGCCCATGAGTTGCAGGGAGGGGGTTGCCCATTGGAAGGGCTCCCAATGCTGCCCACAGACATGGCAATGGCTTGCGGGCTCCATGGGTCAAACAGGGGTTCTAGCTCCCTTCTTATGTGTTAATACTGAAAGAGGGAAGTCATAAGATTTACTTTGTGGTCATAGCGGGGTCAGCATAATAAAAGTCCATGCCCCACACACATGCACGTTGCTGGCAAAGGAGTTGCTGGCACCAACTCCTGGTAGTGTTCCAGGTTATGAATAATTGAATAATGTATTGGACATACCTTTTCTGAATGGTGAACTGAGCAAAATGATTTGGGAGAATGGTTGAACTTCTGTTTGGGGCTTACTACACTCTAAGGAACGTTCCTGTAAACGCTACCTCCAGGATTTTGATGATTCTTGAAAACAATTAGTCACTCTGTAACAAAGATTTTGGCTAAGTTCTTAATAGCAATCTGATGGCACAATTCTACATCTGAAAAAAATATCAAAGCCATTACTCTAGACAGTAAGAAGTTACATCCCCTAAACCTATTTGGCTAAAAGTTGCTAATGGACCTATCCTCCAAGAACTTATCCAGTCTTTTGTTTTGTTAAACCCAACTACACTACTGGCCTTGACTATATCGTCTGGCAACAAGTTTCACAAGTTAATTCTGTGTTGAGTGTGTGTGTGGGTGGAGGGGGGAATCCTTTTTTAAATTTGTTCTAAATCTTCCAGTTAGTTTCATAGTGTCCCCTAGTTCTAGTACTATTTGAGAGGGTAAATAGCAATCCCCTGTTTACTCGTTCCACACCATTCATGATTTTATAAATTGCTATCATATCCCGCCTGTCATCTCGTCTCCAAGATGAAGAGCCCTAACCTTTCAATCCATTTACATATGTAAGCCATTCCATTCCCTTTATCATTTTTGTTGCCCTTCTCTATACCTTTTCTAGTTCTACTGTATCTTTTTGAGATGGGGCAACCAAAGTTGCACACAGTATTCAAGGTTTGGTCATACCATAGATTTACATAGAGGCCTTATGATATTTTCTATTTTATTCTCGATCGCTTTCCAAATGATTCCTAACATCTTGTTGGCTTTTTTGGCGGCTGCTGCACATTAATTCAGAAGGAATTGGCAGAACAGCCAGGTCTTATTACACTGTCTGTGAAAGGAGGGAAGGTCTAGGACCAAACGAACCTCTACCGGGAGGGAGTTCCACGGTCATGGTGCTCCCACTGAGAATGCCCTCCCCATAGTTGCCACCTGAGAAACTCGAGGGACCTCGAGTAGGGTGCTCCCAGTCAGCAAAGGCCGACCCAGGACCTGGGGTGGTGGTGGGGTGAGACGGTCCTGCAGGTAGGTAGGGCCCAGGCCGTATAGGGCTTTATAGGTAAGAATCAACACCTTTAGTCAGCCTGGAAGACTATTGGCAGCCAGTGCAAGGAACAGAGCACTGGTGTCCCCGTAAGGAGATGGGCCTCCGTGTTCTGCACAAGCTGCAGCCTCTGAACCATTACTAAGGGTAGCCCCGCATACAGTGTGTTGCTTTAGTCAAGTCTAGAGGTGATGAAAGCGAGGACAATATTGGCCAGGTCAGAGTCTGAGATGTACTGCCAAGGCTGCCACACCAGATGTAATTTGCAGAACGTGCTCCTCACCACAGCCCGTACCTGAGCATCCAGGCGGGGCTGTGAATCGAGGAGCACCCCCAGACTACGAACCTGAGAGACCAAAGGAGGGTGAACTCCATCAGTGATAGACATCACCAATCCCTCAGACCCTCCCACCAGCATCACCTCCATCTTGTTGAGATTCAGCTTCAGACGGCTCGCCCTCATCCAGTCCCCACACAGATGCCAGAGTAAGCACCAAGAGTGCCGGGCCTGGGTCAGCTGAAAATTATTATTTTATTTTATTAGCAAGCCACAATCCCTGATATCACAGTCCATATATAACACACACACACACCACCCTCTGCTGGCAGAAAATAGCTGCTGGAGGAGTGATCTGCCAATTCAGCTGTATTTTTCCATTCCCATATGCTGCACATTTTTTTCTTACCCTTTCCATGTTCTAGATTTGCAGGTGTTAAAAGACCCGCTTTTGTAATAGTAGGATTACAAGGTAGACATGGTCATGCACATTTTTAAAAAGTGTATTTAACCCTGAACACGTGGATGAGAGCAGTCCAACGTGCCCCAAACATGCAGGAAAATAACAAATTTGCAGGAATAGGTAATGTGTGTCATTTACAAATTTGATCATCTCACTATTTACTCCCTTTTCCAGATCGTTAATGGATATATTAAATAGCACTGGTCCCAGTACAGATCCCTGGGGCACTCCACTATTTACTTCTCTCCATTGTTAAAACTGACAATTTAGTCGTATTCTTTGCTTCCTATCATTTAACCAGTTACCGATCTACGACAGGACCCTACCTTCTATCCCATGACTATTTAATTTCCTCAAGAGTCTCTGATGGGGGGAACCTTTTCAAATGCCTCTGAAAATCCAGATACACAATATGAACCAGCTCACCCTTATCCACATGCTTATTTACACCCTCAAAAAATGTCAACAGATTAGTGACACATTTCCCTTTCCTAAATCCATATTGAGCCATCCCCATTACACCATGTTTATCAATATGCCCAGTAATTCTTTTCATAACACTACTCATAACAGCTGTTTCCATCCGTTTACCTGGTACCGACATCAGGCTCACTGGTCTGTAGTTTCTAGAATCACCTCTGGAGACCTTTTAAAAAGTATTTTCTGTTACATCACTACCCTCCAATCCTCAGGTACTGTGGCAGATTTTATCTATAGGTTACAAATTACCAATAGTAGGTCTGCAGTTTCATACTTGAGTTCCTTCCGAACTCTGGGGTGAATACCATCTGGTTCTGGTGACTTGTTATTCTTTAGATTGTCGGTTTGTTCTAGAAGGTCTTTCATAGTCACGTTGATTTGTGACAGTTTGCCGATTCCTCACCTACAAAAAATTAGTTCCGGCGTGGGTAGCTCCCCAACATCCTCTGCAGTGAAGACAAAAGAAAATAATTAATTCATCTTCTCTGCAATGGCCTTATCCTCCCAGATTGCCCCTTTTACCCTCTGTTCGTCTAATGGCCCAACTGACTCTCTAGCAGGTTTCTTGCTTCTGATGTACTTTAAAAAGTTTATATTAGTTTTTGCATCTTTAGCAGGTCACTCTTCAAATTTCCTCTTTGCCTGCCTTATTAATGGTTTTCATCTAATTTGGCAATGCTTATGCTCTTTCCTATTTTCTTCATTAGGACTAGCTTTCCATTTTTTAAAAGGATGCCTTTTTGGCTCTAATAGCCTTCTTCATCTCACCGGTTAGCCGTGGAGGCAGATAATTAGTTCTCTTGGTACTTTTTTTTATTGGTGCAATATATTTAATCTGGGTGTCTTTAGATCCACCAGTATTTAACCGGGGAGGTTCTAAAACATCTTGCAAAATCTATGGGTGAAATCAAACACTCGTTAGCCTCCGGGTTTGGTTGTTAATCTCCCACTTACATGTTTAGCATGTCCAGCTGCGGCATGTATTTCATGTGCATGGGAGCAGCCAAAGCTGGCTATGCAAGCAAGAGCCTAGAGAGGTACAGGAACTGGTTGCCCTTCCGACATTCTTGGATTTCCATCCGCGACTTTAGGATGCTGGCGGACCTGTGCGCTGCATGCATCCTAATCGATGGGATGTGGACATGTGGATGCACATTAGTCTGCATTATCCAGCATTCACCTGAATGGCAGGATCCACATTTCCCGAGACCACACCATGAGTGGCAGCTGCACATCCGGTAGGGCGAACACCTAATAAACGGGCACCGACCTGGTTTGAGCTAATGTCTCATTTGTTAACCCCCTATGAGACCAATCAAAATATCAACGGCCTGGGCTCCTTAGATTTTAAGGTAAAATAAAGAGCAGTTTATTCGGCGGAAGGAAAAGGCCTGCTCAGACTATCAGTTTGAATTAAGCAGCATGAGTAGAGCACATTTGGGGGGCAAAAGCAGGAAGAAGATCTACTCAGTTTTCATAAAGCATAAACAGTGGCTGTCCCTGAACCCTGTACACGGCATTTGATTTAGGCCCCATGCCAAGCTCTGTGTATGCATACAGCATGTGCACGGCAAACGTGCAGCGTGCGCGTGGTGATCACCTGGTGCACAGACTCGTGCTGCGCATAATATGCCTCCCAGCTCAGGTCCTTAAGGTCTACCGGGCCTGCAGCATTAGCAACAGGCATTTGGTTGAAAGTTTTTTTCCTGTTTGATTATTATTATCTCTTGGTGCAAACTATTTGCTAGTATTTCTAGTACTGAATTAGTATTTCTTTCATTTTCACTTACCTAGTCATTTGGATTCAGCTTTTTTTTTTTTTAAATTGCCGTGGACAGTTTATGATTTCTTTGTGCTTAAATCTTTCTTACCTGTCTTTATTTTTTTTTTCCTTCTAAAGTTCTTCTTTCCGTCCTCATAGCCCTCCCCTTTCTTACATTAAATTTCAGTGCAGACATCCTGAAAATCCATATAAATTATGCCATGTGCGCTGCCATCATCAACCTTCCTAGTAACCCCAGAAAAGTCAAGGAGAATAGTTAGGCAGTTTCCTCTTCTCTAAATCTGTGCCGGTTACTTGCGATTGAGTTATAGCTCTTTCTGAGCTTCTGTATCAGAGCAGCCCTAACTGTTGTCCTTGATAATAGTGACATGGTGACTGACCTGCAGGATTTCTGTGACCCTAATATTCTTTCTCTCCCCTCCTCCCTTAATACTGATCTCACACTGCAGTAACTTAAACTGTTTGAGCTAAATTCTCTTTAATGATCGTCTTTGACCTAGAGATCTCACAATATCAAGTCTATTAAGTTTGTTTTGTGTTGAATTGCTCGACTTCCTGTATGTGGACTCTTGCTTTGCTAGTGGCAGGATCAAAAGTTGCTCTAAATTTTTGAAATTGCTTAATTCATGATATAAGCCAAATATTTCTGGGTTGTTTTTTTTTTTCATGAAAACAGGCAAGGGCTCTGCCTAATGCATGAAATTAACTAATTCTCTGCCTAATTCATGGAATACACAGTGCCTGTCTCATGAGTGAGGCAGAAGATTGGGTTATTTCTTGAATTAGGAGGTGGCATTGCCCATTTCATGAAATACATAATATTTTGCTTATGTCATGAATAATGCAGTTGCACAGATATTGGCCCTTTTCACGTAGACACTCTAACACTGATAGAATGGAGGTTACATTTTATTATACATGTTGCAGGGCACCCATAGAGCACACCTGCAACACGTATAATAAAATGTAACACCCATTCTGTCAGTGCTAGAGTGTGAAAAGGGCCACAGTGAAACATGGATGATAACAAATTGTAGTTCCTGGAACAGGAGACACATTTAATATTTCAGCTGTTCTATATCCTCTCCTCTTACAGCACGTTCCTTGACTATTTACAGTGAAATCTACATAAGTTAAAGTTAATTAACTAGAATTTCCTTTTAAGTCAAACTATTGTTTTTCTCCCCATCCAAAATCAATAACACGTAGTATATTTTGGAAGGGATAACTCTGTCATTTCCATTGCTGGCTCCCAATATCCTGGAGTTGCTGCCCAGAAAGCCCTTAAACCTTAACACTGTATGCAGCAGTTAACACAATTCTTTTTTATCTTGCATACCCCAACTTAATAGTTAAAATAGCTTCAAATTCAGAAGAGTGTCTGGTTAACGGAGGATTAAGGATGAAAATTACCATGCTAATTTCTATTGGATTTAGTTTTGTTTCTCATTTTAATAAAGATTATTAGCAGCATTTTTTTTCTTGATCGATTTTAACATTAGAAAATTTTCTCTCTCTCTTTAAGATGAAGTTCCATTAAGTATTTTAGATGACACACAAAATTCAGCTCACGTATTCCCAACGTGTTCTATATGTTCTCTACTGTACAGTACTTTAAACAAAGCCTTGGGACCATTGTGTTCCAAAGTATTTAACTCTGTATCACTCTATAATATTATTGGACCCCATGCCCATTACATGAGAGTAGGTTTATATCTATAATGTTTCTCGTAAAACGGTTCAGCTGAAAGTCAAAGGTTCATATTGATTATAGTCGATGAGTATTTTTTTTTT
>QEPC01000412.1:19059169-19076050 GCA_003113815.1 Sphenodon punctatus | reverse complement strand
CCCCCCCCCCGCTTTACAATGATGTCTCGTATTATACATCTCATAGCTCCATGTGCTGAAAGGAGAAGCTGCAAGGGTTGAAAGGTGGATGGGAAGCCAGTGGTTAAGGCATTTCAAAATGTCAGGCAGCTTGTTATATTATAGCACATCATTCTGTCCCTTGAGACTGTTGCCAGGGCCTAGGCCAAAGCCATATATAGAACAGAAAATTTGACACAAGCTTCCAAATTTCATTTTTAGCCCTCTTGGGCTGCAACCCATATGCCATGGTTAAACCATCCGGTTCCTCTCCATTGAGATTTTAGGACAAAGCAAGTCAGTATTTTCTTCGTTGCACACGCACACAATAATAATAATAATAATAATAATAATAATAATTAATAACATTAAAATCTGTTCTTCATAGCAAAAATATTATTTTTCCATCCACCACCTTCACAGAATGAAAACGGCCTATTTTCCCCAATTGATACATGCGGCTTCATTTGCATTCTTCTTGGTTTTCAATTTGATTTTTAACTTCTCAGCCAGCGCATCAATGCCATTCCTACTACCTCTTATTGTGAGAGGCTATTCAGGCCATGGCAGCGACTTAATCTGTATGTTTGACCCGTTGTCTACAGGCTGAAACAAAGATTCGGAGCTATATTTGAAGATATCCCTTGAAATGGTCATTGGGGGGGTGGGGAGGCGGGGATTCTGAAACGCGCATATGAGGAGTATAATTAAAGTTCCTGATGTTCCAATACTCTACAATGATGGGATCAGTCAGGGGGATTCTTGGGAATGGGACACTGGAGGGAATTTCCCCTTCCCCTTTTTTCCCCCCTTTTCCCTTGTTTGTTTCAGTTTGGGGGGATTTCTGGATTTAATTACGGATTTGTATTTACAGTTCCGTATTTAAATCCATTAAAAATAAAATCTTCAAAAATAAACTTAAACCCCTGTGCATGCACAAATGGCCACTAGGCCATTCCAAAATGGTGCCAGCAGGGTTGCTGACATGTTGGAAAAGGACAACAAATTTCCCCCACACCCTCAGCCCCTGGAATGGTAATTACCACCCTCTGAATGCTTGACTCAGTTGACTGAAGCACCGCCGCCGCTGTGGGGATTCCAGCAGGCTCCCTCGCCGTGGTGTCCTCCCTGCTCTGTATTGTGCATGTGCGAAATGGTCGCCGATCTTAACCAGAATGGTGTCGACTGGTAAGTACCACTCGAGGGCCATGGGGATGGGAGTGGAGGAAATACAGATCTGAAACTCTGTATCCATAACTGGTAGGGCGTAATTACAGGTTGCTTCAGATTAAGCTGTAGTGGTCTGTTCCGGGCCGTTACAGATTAATCCAAAGCCGTAATTCCCATCCCTAATGATATTTACTACCCAATGCAATTAAAGGGAATCAGAATCTGGCACAATGGAAGGAATAATCCAATAGAATGGTGGGAAACGCCTTCTCTGTGATTCAAATCCATCCCACAGCTGATTTTTATTCGACTCCTCTCCACTTCCTGGATCTTGTCCATGGATCCATCCTTTGCTTCAACCTCTGAAAGAGTGAGCTCATGGGAAGGGGCAGAGATGAAGTCATGCACACTCTGCAGTAGGGGTGGATCTATGATATAGATCAATGATCTGGACCCTCCCCTTCCTTCACCATACCCCGAGCTGACTCCTTAAAATCCCCACCCCACCCCTTGTCTGGCCCTTTGAGCTTGTGCTAATGTTCACTGTGGCCCATGGGAGGGGAAAAAATTCCTTACCCCGGTCTAAAGTATTCCATTGCGTCTAACAAAGGATTCTTCTGAAATTTCTAATTCAAAATTCTTCTCTCTATATCCCCCCCCCCCTTTCTTGTTTGTTTCTCAGTTTACAGTCTTTGTCTGGCATCACATGATGTAATACAGTGTCTTTTTCTGATTTCTGTAGGTGGGGGCTACACACAATTGCACAATGAATAGGCCGATATTGCTTGTTTGCTGAGAAGTATACCATGACAAAGTCATTAGGCACTAAGCTATCAGGCCAGACCTCTATCCCTTTTCTTTACAAGTTACTTTAGTCGGTTTGCCTCCAGGTCACAGAATTCCTCTAAGAGGAATGGAAGTCCAAAGGGGGATGTGACCACATGTGAGGAGTGAAGCGAAAGGGTAATCTGGCACAACCCCACCTTTGCAGAAAATTGTGGCATTGCGGTGCTCCGCAGAGGTAGAGTCCTGTCAGAAACGGGATGGAAAAGTTCCTATGGTCTGCCCTGTTCCAGCGTAGCTGCCCCTGGATGCCACAGTTTTCTGCCGCTCCGTAACCCAGAGCAAATGGGGCTTGACCCAGAGACTCTGGGTTAAGATTCGTAGAGGGGGTGACCCTATTCAGAACAACCTGCTGGTCAAACACTTGCATAGATGTTTCTACACCACTTTTTTCTCCTTTCTCTTTTATGACAGAGGCAGAATTGGGCAGAGGCTGCCCTGTCTCAGACTGGGAGCTAAACTAGCCCCCATCATTCAATGAGTAAAATAAAAGTTCTGCCAAGTGGCCTACGCTAGTACTTCCCCTATTCCGTACTCCAGTTTTGCATCATGCATAGCTTGGCCAGAGTGGTTGTATAATGGTGGATACTCAAGGTACTTCTGACCCATGGCTTTGTTCTACTTGAGCAAACATACCTATACATCCTAACCAGGTGGTGCTTCATATCTGTCTACCTTACTGCTGTGGTTATATGTGTCTCTGTTTCCCATACAAATCACTGGTCTTGAAAATATGTACAGACTTCAGTGATCAGACCTCACCTAGAGTATTGTGCCTAGTTCTGTGTGCCTCATTTCAAGACAGACATTGACACACTGGAGTGGGTTTAGAGGAGGACAACAAAAAGGATAAAAGGTCTGGAAAGGAAGTCTTATGAGGAAAGGTCTTATTGGGTGTGTTTAGCCTAGCAAATAGAAGATTAAGCAGAGACGTTGCCATCTTCAAATACCCAAAGGGGTGCCGCAAAAAGGATGGGAAGGAACTGTTCTTTGTTGCTACGGAGAGTATGACTAGAAATACTGGGCTCACATTACAAGAAAGTAGATTTCAGGTAGGTATCAGGAGAACTTTCCTAACAGTGAAAGCTTGTTCGGTAACGGACCAGGTTGCCTAGGAAGATGGAAGGTTCTTCGTCGCTGGAGGTTTTAAAAATAAACAAGGTTGAATAGCCCTTTATCTCAGGGATGTTGTAGCTGTAGATGTCTTGTATCCAAGCAGGGGGTAGGACTGGATGAGCCTCAAAGTTCCTTCCAATCCTGACATTCTGTGGTTCTATGAATAAGGTCAGACTGAAACCCCTTTTGGCAATGAACTGTCAGGAGTTACTCTCTGATATCTGATTTAACGCCAGAACATTTTTTAAAAGCATTTTGTTTTGAAGGTAGACTCCCTACCTGCACAATATGAATATTTATTTGTGTGTGTCTGCTTTGTAGTACAAGTTCATAAAACAGTATAGTTTAAATTATAAAAGGAACCATTTAAAATTCTGGTTCATCTTGTACAGAAGTACGTATGATTCCATTAGATATGCAGCACAGCCTGCTATACAGCACTGAATGGAGATCAAGCACTTCTGTTTACCTGTGAAATTGCCTATTAAAATTACAATAAACACCATAAAAATGACTTTTTTATGTCTCTCCTCTGAGAAGAAGTTTCAATTTACTGGTTCATGGAAAAGTATCTTGCCAGTAATTGTAAATATTTTAGGTAGATTTACTCTGATATTACTTGATGTGTCAAATTTGCTGAAAAATGATATAGTAAAATGTTAAAGCAGCACAGATGATTTAAAATCTATTCACTAAAAAGGGGGAGGGGGGAGAGATTTTCTTTGTAACCTGTTACACCTCCCCAGATGTCACTTTTTCAATTGTGTTGTCCTGCTGAATTTTTCTCTCTTCTCTTTTTGATTAAGGTTGGGAAACAAGCTATGATCAGCAAACCATGTGAAAGGTCAGATCTCTAGCTTAGCTCAAAATGGTGTCACTCCGTTGACTTTAAGGGTGCTATTCTAAATTATGCCGCCATCAGGATCTGTCCCAAACTGTTCTCAAACGTTCAAAATGGAATTAGAGTCTGAGAGAGAGAGAGACAGTTCCGTAGCCACGGTTAATTACAGTAATCTCTAAAGCATCCGTGGCTTTTTATTTGGAAATGCCCTTTCAGTCTATAACTGGAGAGTTTCTGCACACTGTACTTTATACGGGTGGGACTCCAGGCAAACTATCGGTATCCGTTTCTTTCTGTTTCAGCTCCCCTGTGTCTTGGATCTCCTATTAGTATCGGATCTATCAATGTTGGTTCTTTTTCCCATTGACTTCAGTGGAAAAGAGAAACCTCCAAGACACAGGGGAGCCCAGCAAAAAATCCCTGGGCATCTCCCCCACCCCATTCCCAGCCCTGAGGGTAGGGGTGAGGATCCATTACCCCAAACACCCTCACCCGCCGGGTCCCGGCTTTACCCAACCCCCAGGGCCCCTGTACTTTACTTACTGTTGTTGCTGATCCGGCAAGGTTTTCTTCATGCTCCAAACCTGTAAGAAGATGAAAGAGAAGGTCCAACTACCCATCAGGGGAGCTGGTTCTGCTGCCAGTGGCCGGGCCTCCTCGGCTGGTGGCAGGAGCTGGCTCCACAGCCAGCAGCCGGGCATTCCCCACCGCCCCGCAGTGGAGAAGGTCCGGTGGCCTGACAGTGAAGCCAACTCCTGACACCAATCAGGAGCAGAGGAGGCCTGGCCACCAGTAGCAGAACTGGCTGTCCAGCCGCCGGCCGTGACCCCCCACCCTCCGGACTGGACCGGCAACGGTAAGTAAAGTACAGGCGCCCTGGAGGTTTGGGAAGTGGGTAAAGCCAGGCCCTGATGGGTGAGGGTGGGAGTGTTAGGGGTAATAGATCTCCACTCCCACCCTCCAAGGCTGGGAGTGGGGTGGGGGGATTTCCCATTGACTTCCATGGGCACAGAAAATCTGAGAATTGGAAACCAAGATGGGCCCAATTCTCAGATCTCTCAGTTTTAACCAAAAGAGATGCTTTTCGCCTCTTTCAGTTAAAACCAAAACTGAAAGTCCCATCACTAGTACTTTAGGAAAGAAAGGCACCTTATATTCAGTTTTAGCATGCACACTTAGCTTCTGTCTTTGTTTATAATTGTTGTACTTGACATAGCATGTGGCAGCTGTCACACAGAACAAAAGATGCTTCACAGATTGTGGGACCAGCTTTTCTCATCACAGAATTAGAGTGACTCATGTACAGGGATGGGGAAATTAGGGTATATGCAGTGACAAAGCATCCCTTTTTGGGCTGATTCTAGGGGAAACTGTAGAAACCTTGGTGCTTTAAAACAGACAACAGCCCTGGTTCTTCCTGAGCCGGTCCGCGGCACCCCTGGGTTGGCTGGTCCATTTAAAAATGCCCACACCAAATGTGCAAGAAGGGCAGATTACTCCTGATCTAGGGCAGCCCCTCTGGTGGCACTCCAGAACATCCTGGGGTGGACTGGCCAAACCAGGACACCAGCCTGAAGTGGGTCTGCTGTCCATCTGCTGGTGGACCCACCCTTCAACTCTGTCCCTGGCCAAACATTGCCCCTGATAGTATTATAGAGTTGCGGGCACCAGCCTGAAGCATTGGGCGATCGATTGCAAATCTATAGTACGCGGTGGGGGGAGGTACTATGAGGTAAGAGCATGGCCCAGGGAAACCTCTAGGTCTGTCTAAAGCAGATCCAGAAGGGGCTGGAAGTGGGGTGCAGCCTGGGGGCAGGCAGCCTCCATGTCCATTTGTTTACACCCAGTGTGATAGTTTAGTATCACCTAGGGCAGGCGTGGGGATTCCTTTCCCTCCCAGGGGCCATTTTGAAAATTAGTACAAGCTTTAAGGTCTACTAGAGCTGAAGCGGCAACTTCTTTTTCCACTCTGCTATTTCATTCCGCCATTTCGGAATTGCCCCCGACTTTTCGCAGCTTTTCCACCGGCATTGCACCAATTCCGCCAGCTTTCCGCTAATTCGGAAACTGTCGGAACAATCTCGGAAACTGTCGGAATAAACGTTCCGCTACTTTGCAGTGCTGATGGAAACTGCAGAAGATTGAAACTGTCGGAGCAAACGTCGTTCTGCTATTTTCGCAGCATGTGGAAGTAGCGGAATGAAAGTAGCGGAACGGCGGAAGTAGCAGAATGAACATCTCTATTGCAACATGCCGCTCATTGTGGAAGAGCTTGTCCGTCTGAAAAAGCGACCGCAGCGGCTTGCTGTTTCAGAAGTTGGGGATGGAGATGCTTAAAGAGCATGCTGAGGAAGAGGAGGATCCAGATCATGGGTTTGTGCCATGGAACTGTCCCCTATCCTGGTGGGCATACTCCCATCTCTGCTCCATTACCGTGGCCTCTTTTTCTCAGTGTTTTGGGATAGGAACTGCATCCAGGGGCCACATAAGAACTAGCCATGGTCCTCTTTTGGCCTGAGGTTCCCCACTCCTGGCCTAGGGACTCCCTTTCATTTTCCCTTCGGCTGCTTGGTGCCACTGATGGAGGCCAGCTAGTGCTGAGCCTTTGAGCGTGATCGTGAATACTATCTGTAAACAGGCATAACGCTAGCTACTCCTATAGGATGCAAGCACACAGCTGCTTGTTGTGTCTCTTAATGGCCTGCTGCTGTGTGCTTACTCCTATTGTGGGGGAACAATGAAGAGTGGGTCACTGAATAAAGCTGTGGAGCTGTCTGGTAACAGTAGCTACGTGCAATTCCCTCCCCCCCAGCTGCCGTCTTTTACTCCCTTGATCCTGCTGCCCACAGGCACGCCTTGCACCCAAGCCAGGAGCTCCAGCACCATCCTGAAAGAGGAACAGGCTGCTTTCTCCAGAGCAAGATGGAGAACGCAATATTTAACCCCCAAAACACAATGCCGAGGGGGTTGATAAATATTCACTCATAAAAATGTTCCTGCATAATCTTAACACTTTGTTAAAGCACTTGGTTATCTTGGGAGGCCCCCTGGAACCCTTAAACAGGCGCAGAACAGACTTAACTAACCAAGTTACGAAATTCGACCAAATCACAATCAAAGAGCCAAATAACAATCTTCTTTAAACCAGTGCAAACCGTGGTTCTCGTATTCTCACGAGAGCCAGTGACTTGCATTCCCAGTCTCCTTTCCTGGTATTATCCTATGTGGACCCTGATGAGAAAAGGGCATATGCTACCACTAAAAATTACCCAGATAAAATTCAGATCCTGTTTCATGTAGCAACCTCCCAGAATTGTGCGCTCGCTGTTCAGCTGTTAAGATTGTTATTAAACTTTATGGACCATAAACCCCATGGAAACAAGGAAAGTGAGCAACCATGCTATTACAATTGTGTCAAAGCAGGAAGCATATTTCATAGTTTCAACACTGTATAGTCTGCCTCCCACTCCCAATCTCTGGTTGCCTCCAACTACATTATTATTATTATTATTATTATTATTTTATTTTAGGATTAGATGTGATTTTAGTTATACATAAAGCCTGACCGATATATCCTCTTTTGTTGTAAAGTTCAACATCATAAATCTACCTCTCCAGATATGTGTTCTGAAATGGAGCCGATTTTTTTTTTCCTTTTCTTTTTATTTAAATTTAAATATTTGTCAGGCATCCATCATCTCTTAATACTGCCTGTCATGAGAATCTACTTAATTCCAAACTAAATCTATCCTGAATTCTACTAAATGCAATATAACAGAATCCTGATTAGGGAAGACAGACAAACAAGAGGATGGAGACACGTTTGACACATTTTCTTTTGTGCGGGAGGGAAAGGGGGCCAAGCGTTGAAATGCTAAAAGCTGTCTGCCTCGATGGCGGGGCTGGGTGTTTATTTTTTATATGTAGTTATCTGGAGAAAGAAACTGTCATGTCTAGTGTGCATTTTCAATGCTTTAGCAGACATCTTTTGCATGCACACGTTTCTATGTAATTTTTCATCCAGTGCCCCAATTGAAATGCTATCTGCTTATGATCCATCTTTCATATATGGATCATAGTCTAAATAAAGTATAATTCAATAATAATCTTATAAGAAAATATTATTACAATACAAACATTTCTTAGACGTTTCCTTCCACATGCATTGAGGAGCACTTGCAAAATTACATTCTGGTAGGGGTGGAGAGTTCCTTCATTCTGCCCCCTTTCTGACATGACCATGGCATTGTGACATCATACATGGGGTGTGGTCATGTCAGAAAGGAGCAGGTACCTCTCTCCCTTGCCCCTTTCAAAGATGGCCATGCCCCCTCTCTGCTCAGAAAGCACCCCACTGCCACACCCCCACCTCCGGACCCACACAGGACCGAGACCACTGCTGTGGGAGGCTATGGCAGAGGGGGGGCAGCACCAACAGGGGGCGGAGCACAGTGAGCGGGTGGGGGAGTTACCCAGAGGGTGGCAGACCAAGGGGCAGTGGCTCAACCTGCATACACAGCTCTGAGGGGAGCCTGGGGACCGGTGGCCAGAGCTGGCAGGCGGGGTGCTGAGGGTGCCCATGAGGGAACAGGGGAGTGGTAGTGGGACACAGGTGCATGGAGGGAGGGGACCCGGCCATGGAAGGGGAAGGGGGAGGAATGGGTAAGCAGCCCAGACCCCGCCTGAGCACCGTTCCGGTAGAGCCAGGCCACCAGTTCCAGGCCACCGGATGGGCCTTCATGAGCCAGCGGAGCAGTAGATAGACCGGGACCCCGATGATGCAGGGGGGTACCAACACCCCCTCGATCCGGGTCATCCGCATGTTGGCAAAGTTCCCTCTCTACATCCGTGCGAAGAGGGGGGAGATGGCGAGGATGTGGGCATCATAGCTGCGGCTGGAGTGACCGGTGAAGTTGTCAGTGAACCGACCTCCGGTGGTCGACGACAGCCTGTAGCTGCAACAAGTGGTAACCGTACCTGTTGATATACTCAGCCGCATCATGGGGGGGGGGAGATCTATTCTCCACATGGGTTCCATCGATTGTGTCCAGGAAGTTGGGGAACCCGGTAGCCTTGAAGCCGGCCATCACAGCCCCCTGATCCATGAGCTGGATCACGCAGTCAAGGAGGACAGCCTCACAGAAGTCGCGGATGATGGCTGTGATGGTTGTGAGGCCCACTCTGAAGTGTTGAGCCACGGAACAGGAATCTGGGGTTGCCAAGGCCCAGACAGCTATGCCCACCCGCTGGGCGACCAGGATAGGAGAACGCATGGAGGTGTGCAGCTGCTCCATCCACGGCTGCAGGATCTCCGCCATTCATAGGAGGGTACGCCAGTCCATCCGGAAGTGTACCCTCGAAGCAGCATCGTCCCATCGTGTGAGGGCCCCCTCCCACCATTGCTGGGCCCGGGGCACGGTCCAAAGGCCCTGTCGATGGGGCATGGCTAGCATGACAACACTGAAGAGGGCCACCCTCTACCAGTAGTGGCGTGCAACTGCTTGCCTGAGGGCAGCCAGATGGTTGCATGCACTCAGCAGGGCCCTGCGGTACATCCTTGAGAGCCGGCACACCGTGTGCATGGCCTGGATGCGGCGGCGTCTGTGGTGGGTGAGTAGGCTGGTTGCAGCGACCCAAGCCAGGCATTCCCGCACCCTGGCATACATGTCCAGCAGCTCTATGGTGACCCGTAGGAGCTCGGTGTGCTGGCAGTACCACTCCGCTATGATCTCCAGTAGGAGCTAACTGACACCCCGCTGGTTCACATCCATGGCAGGTACCTGGGGCACCTGTTCGGGGAGGTGCCCCAGGAGCGCCGGGCAGTGTCAGGCACTGTGCTCGGGGGCTCGCTTCTGCCGTTGTGCTGCCGGTGGGAATCGCTATATGGGGCCTGTAGCCTGCTCCCGCCCACGCGCCACTAGCTGTCCGTTGGGCCCTGCACTCAGGTACTGCACTGATTGGCTGTGGGCTATGCATTACCGAGTGGCCATGGAGGCACGGGACTGGCCACCCATACCGGGGGGCTCCATCTGTGGGTCCTGTGCCCCCTGGTGCCTTTCGCTACTGGCTATTGGGGTGTTGGGTACTCGGGTGCATGAGTGGGGGTTGACTGTGGCCCCGGCATATGGGTGGTTTCTGGGGGGCTTGTGTGGGTGATTGCACATTGTGTGAGTATCATTGCTGTCTGTGTGTAGGCCGTTGCTGGCCTTTGGTTCCTGCAGCTGTGCTGTGTCTGCTCCCCACATATTGCTTCCAAGCCGCCCCATTGTGCTGCCCATACCCTTATCGCATGGCCTTGAAGCTCCCCTGGTTGCCTCCCCTGCCTTCCATGGGTTGTGGGGCCTCACTGTCCATGGTTATCTGACCCTCTGCCTGCAGCACCAGGGCCGATGCTGCTGCATCTGAGCTCCCACTCAGCGGTTCCGCAGCCAGTCTGTCTTGCTGGACCTACAGGGAGACTATGGCTCTAGCTAACCTGTGGCATTCCCCTGGTGTTCAACTGTTCCTGGGCTCCCCTGCTACCCTCCTGGATGCCTATCGCTGCCTGAGCTCAGGCCGCCGCCGCTTTGGTTATGTGGCTACCGCATGCGAGTGCCAGCCCCATGCTGAGGAGCTGGGCCTCCGTCCCTTTCCGGATGGATGCATTCCAGAAGTGAGGGGGTCGCTGGTGTCCTGGTCTGCTGCTGAGACAGTGTCAGCTCTGTCAGCCTGTGCTTTGTCCGGCTTCCAGACCTGTCTGGTGGAGGGTGGCCCTGCCTTGGCTGTGTCCTACTTCTACTGCATCCTCGGGGTCCGTGGCTACCAGCGGTCCTGTGGGGCCTCGTATTACTGCCTGTTGGAGCTCGGAGAGCTGTCGTGACCCCCTGCAGCTGACTATGCCTTGCCTGATCCCACTGGACTCGAGCTGCTAGCGCTGTCCGAGGTGTGGTCCCATGCCGATGTTCAGGTTGGGTTCACCAGTCCCGATCTGTTTGAGGCCTACTATCTTGTTGCCCACCACATGGCATGGATGGGCTATCGCCGGGCCATGTTGCAGTGGCCCCACTACGTTCATCTGTTCGGCCACCCCATCCCACACCTCTTCGGGACCCTGTGCAGCTGACTGTACTTCCCCCCTGGGTCATCTGTGTGCTGCCTGTCACCTCTGCTGAGTGCTCCCTGCACCTTCCTGGCCATTCCGTTCTGTGACCCGCTGCATCGTTCCCATTGTGGACCCGCTGCTGTCCTGTCTCCATCTGCTCCCCCCCTTCCGTTCAGCCGTGCCGGTTCACCTGCACCCTGGGGCCATCTGTGTGCCACCGCTATAGCATCTGTACCCTTGAGGTTTGTTTCCATGACCCGCCCCCGAGCAGCTGTTAGCTGCTATCTGACACCTGTACTGGGGATCCCCATGGACCTCTGCACCCTTTGCTCGGCTGGCTTCCTGCCAGTGTCCATGCTCTACCCCCACCTCCACCCCCGTGATGCCTCTGTGGCTGTTTGCGACTGGGGCTCCCTTGCTTGCGCCACCCGGCATCCTCGTGTTGGGGAGGGGGGGCACCATCAGCTGTCCACGACTTGGGGCTCACTTCCCTCACTGGCTGTGCAGTACCATCCGGGACCAGTTGTCTTGCCTCTGCCCTCCCGACTGTCTTCCTCGGATTGGTGGCCCGTCCCCTGTGACCCTGCTCTGTCACCATGTTGACCCCTCTCTGTCAAGTGAACTGTGTTGCTGTTGGGTGTCCTGTGCTGTCCCTGGGGTGTTGGGTGCCTGCTCCCGTGTCCAGCTCTGTTCTGGCCCCAGACCCCTCCTGTTTTGTTACCCATTGTTACCCATTGTTGGCCTCAGCCCCCCCATCCCCCGTGTCCTTGCCGCTGTCTCTTGGGCTGCCCGGTGTGGTGTTCCCTATCCACCCTTGTGTGCCCCTTGCTCCCTTTCCCATTCGCCTGTGCATGTGCTCACCAGCATGTGTGTGGTTTGTGCTCAGCTCTGTTTATGGCTTCCTTCTCCCTGTTGTGTGTGTGCGACTCAGCCGCTCACCTCCCTCCTCCCCCTCCCTTCCTGTTTCCCTTGCATGGGAGGTGCCTTGTGGCACTTTTGGCTTCCTTTGCCCTCGGTCGGCCATATCTGTGTCCCACCTTGTCCTGGTGGTGGCTTCTGGGGGTTCTTACCACGATCCGGGATCAGTGTCAGGTCTGTTGCGCTATCCCAGATCGTGGCCTGACTGTCTGTTTCCTTGCCGTGGTCCCGGTCCCGTCATGTCTGTTGGGGGCCTGTTGGAACAATGGTTCGGGGTTGGGCGGCTAGCCACGGTTGGGAATCCACTGTGGCGACCCGGGAGCGCGAAACATCTGAAATCACCCATAGTGACCTAAGTACTCAGAAAGAAGGGTTAATATGAAGTCTTTTTTGAAGTCTAATATGAAGATGATTTTTACTCCTTAGTTCCATGATCACATGGTATTGTTCACCCACTGAGAGTTGCAGATGATCATCCACCTCTGCAGTCTGCATCTTTTGGGTACCCAGCAAGTTGGGCACTCTGTCTTGCCCCGGTTGCATTTGAGTAACAATTGGTACCCGAACGTGAGCCAGTTGGCTACTCGACTCACCTCAACACTGGGGTGTTGCTTCTCTGGTCTGGTCGCTGCTTGCTGCTCCCTGCTCCACCCCAGCCTGTGCACTGTCCGTATGACTTTTTCTCAGTGGTGGGATGCAAAATGGGATGTGTGCAGGACCCATGCTCACCCCTGATATGGGTCCCCTGGGAATGGAGGGTGTACACAGGTGGGAAGAGGCTTCCTCCACCCCTCTGCAAAAGTCTCCAGCTGAGCTGAGCAGCAGCAGCCTGGCAATGAGGTGAGTCAGCTGGGTGAGCTATGGGAGTTGGGATGGGCATCCTGGGCAGTAACACCTGTATTTTGGGGGGCACCTGGCAGCCGATGTAGTGCCTGGTGGAGGTGCCTGAAAATGTGGGTATTACCACCTGTCTCAAATGTGCCACCCGCTACAGCTCTCATGAAACCATTTCACAAGGCACAGACAAATGTTGAGTCACAACTGTCCATCCTTGGGTGTTCTTTGCATGTTTTCCAAGTCTTCTAAATGTCCGCTCTTTATGTTCAGTTTAACCGAGGGACTCTTTTAGTCAATCTCTGTTGGTCAGCTGCCCAGTGACATGCATATCATTGCAGAAACCCCTGTCTGCATGCCTTGGACATTTTCATCTTCAGTTCTAGTAGAGTTCCAGCTTTTACATTCTAATATACAAGAGCAGAAACACGCCTTGAATTGAAGAAGATCTGCACCCCTCTCAAAATTAGGCTACTGATTTAGTTATTTGGTATTTGAAACTGTTGTCTTAATTGTCTGAAAACAGAAACTAAATGCCCTTTCCCTTTCTTTGTACCCTTTACATTACAGTCCCATCAGTCGTTGCATGACAGCTTAACTGTGTGTTCTTTTCTGTACTTCTTACTAATATATTGCAAATCTTTATTGTACTTGGCCACAGCAAAGGAGCATATTTTATTGTAGTTCCTTTAGGGTAGGTATGAGAGGCGTTAATATAATTTCATTATCAAAGTTGACTAGATGCTAAGAACTGGGGTGACCATTTTGTAGGAATGTAGCATTTCTTTTTTGCATAGAGCAAGCAACCTATTAATCTTGAAGGAGAGCTTTTTCCTAACATTATCCTGGGACTCGGGAGACATGGTGTAAGTTTCTTGCTAAGCCACATGCTTCCTGTGTGACTTTGGTCAAATCACTTATGTAAATTTTCAAAGACACACTTAAGAGCCTCACTTTCCATGATAGTGAACAGGAATTGGAATCTCGAATGTCACTTTTGCCTTTGAAAACCTACTCTTAGTGTCTCTGACTCTCAGTTCCCCATTTCTTGATAAGAAGAAGTAAGACAACGTGCCCACCTCCTAGAGGCAAGTGAAGATTAATACACTAGTGATTATGATGTGTTCAGATACTATTGTTATAGGTTTTGTGTGGGTAACTAAGATCCTGGGCCATTATTTTTTAATTTTGTTTATTTATTGATGATTCTGTGATAAAAAAAAAATTGGTAAGAAATGCTGGGCACGATCCAGAACCCCTGCGTGCAAGGCTTACATGTGCTCACGCATGTGCACATACATGTGCGAGAGTTTCACATGGTTTCTGTGTAGTTTTGTACACATGCCACAGTTCTTGTTCCGGGGGTGAATGTGGGTTGCCGCAAATGTACATGCGCGTTACGTATGCCCTGCGTGCGTGTCCATGGGGCTTCGGATCGGCCTGAATGTTTTCAACCTGTCTGTCGTACTTTTCAGGAGGCTGGGAAACTTTTTCCATTCTGCATAACTCAATCATTAATTTACAGGGCAATCATAAATGTAAATTGACCTGCTCCTGCATGACTGTTCATAGTGATAATGAGCCTGATCCCAAACCCTGCAGATTGTACGCAGAACCGTGCCCAAACCGTGCCGATTCCTATTGCAGGCACATGGTGCCCTGTGGAAACTGAGCACGTGCACAAGTGCACAGGATCCATGGGGTTTTGGGATTGGGCTCAATGACTATTTATTTATTTATTTTATTCATTCATTTATATACTTGTCATTTAAATCTAGTGAATTGTAACTGTAAAAAAAAAAAAAGGTTGTAAATACAAAGCTAATGCAAATTCTGTGTGAAAAGATGACTGTAGAAATATAGGAAAAGTGGCAAAAGAAATATCGGATATGTTTTAACTAGGCCACCGACCCAGGTGTATTATATAAGTTTTCAAACCCAAACAGTCCCTTTGCTAGTGTCAGGCTCTTACTCTTCCTAAATGTTATTCTTCTTGTCTAATTCTTTTGTTTCTCAATATATGGCATTGCATTGCTTTGCTTTACCTTTCCAATCTGTCCCAGTTCAATTACATTTATTTTAAAATGATAAGCATGTACTGTTCTCAAGAAAAGCGGATTTTTTTCTCTTTTTTTTAAATGTACCGTCTGTTCCTCCAGTACTGTGCAAAGATAAATAATTGAGAAAGAGAGAGAAAGAGAATTGATGAGATAGAGAAATGGGTTTTGATTTGCCCTTTCATCACACACATAAAACAACATAAGCTCAATCAATGCACAGAAATGAAAGCTAATACATAATAGTGGTTTGTCCTGATTTTTATCCACCTATTGTTTCAAGTTCTAATTAAGAAAGAGAAGTTCCGAGGTCCTTTTAATAATATACAGGCTTACCCTTATCATTATGTTCTCACAGTGTCTACTAGCTACTGGTTACTGAGGAGTTGGTATCTGTTCCATCTTGATAAAGGTGAGTGCAGAACATCAAATGTATTTCTTGGGCTTCGATCAATGGAAATGCAAAAAGTGAGCAACTCAGAGTGCCATCACACAAGATGCTCTGGGCAAGCAGCCATGCTTTGGGAAACCTTACCCACTCTGGGCAACCATACCATGCGATGCCGCGCATTGTGTGGCCGGCGGCCAGCAGATGTTTTTCCCTGTCGCATGGCAGGGCAAACAGCTGACTGCTACTTGATGCGTCCTCATGGCCGAGGACATGTTGTGGAGCAGCCTTACCGAAAATGGGGTAAGGCCACCCAAGCTGTGGTAGCCCATGTGCCCGAGCACCTTCTGCGAGCTCCATGGTGGGTATTGTCGCCTGTGGCCATGTCATGGCTGGAGCAGGATTTTAGTCAAGCTGGGGGAGGGAGGCGGGGCAGGGCTGTGCTGGGCAGCAGCTCATGTGGCCGACACCTCGGCCCGCACCACCTGTGACATGAGATCAGACAGCAGCCTGCATACCTGGCTGTCCCGCGGGGGGTGTGTGTGTGTCGAATGTCTGCCCGGCTCCCACACTGGCCCTGCAGTTTGGCGGCTGTGCTTGCCGACTAGGGGTGGAACTATCAGTATTGGATTAATCCGATAATACCAGTAATGACTGGCATCAAATTAATCTGATAATACTGATACTTACTGGTATCGGAATACCCAATTTTTAACATTGCTGGCTTTACCAGATTTTTTTACATCGCCCCTATTTAACAATGGTCGCAATGTAAAAAAAGGTAAAATCGGTAATGTTAAAAATCTGGTATTCTGATACCGATAAATCCGGTATCAGGAGATCCGATACCAGTAAACCCAGTATTTCCCCTGGAGTCGCACCCCTATTGCCCACGATTGTAAAATTCATTCTTCAACTATGTGTTAAAGAATAACAGATGAAATATAAGTAAGATGCCTCGTTATTACTGATAGGCTGTTGAGTTATTTCTGGGAAAACCTTTGTTACTCCTGAAGGAGCTAACACATTCATCCATCCTTGCCTCCCTATTATATTACCACCTATCACAAAAGTCTTACAGGGGAAGTGGAGACATAATAACAATCTCCAGCTATCTAAAGGGGCTGCCACCAAGAAAATGGCAAGGAATTGTTCTGCGTCGCTACCGAGGGCAAGGCAAGAAACAACGGGCTCAAGTTGTAGGAAGATAGATTTCAGTTCGACATCAGGAAAAACATCCCAACCGTAAGAGCCGTGTGGCAATGAAACAAGTTGCCTAGGGAGGTTGTCGGCTCTTCGATGCTAGAGACTTTTATTTTGAAAAGAGGACGTCTATTGGGGATTTTGTAACTCTAGTCCAACCCCCTGCATCCAAACGGGGTTGGACTAGATGGCCTTCAAGACCCCTTCCCACTATAAGATTATATGATTCTAAGTATCTGAGAATTTATGTGCCAGGGAAATATAGACAACATCTCCACCCAATATATTTTCTACTTGTCCCTATATCCTACCTCGGAGCAGAGAACAAAAGGAGCTTTTCACCAGCCTTTTGAAGAATGGTGCTCTTTAAAAAAAAAAAAAAAAACCATAAGGAAACTCCTCCCCCCCCCCC
>QEPC01000412.1:18956660-19035970 GCA_003113815.1 Sphenodon punctatus | reverse complement strand
CGGCCGAACCCGAACCATGATCTGTTCGCCCATCCCTAATGATTAATTATAGACTGTTTCCAGCCCTGGTGGGGGTACAATCTAGGAAGAGAGAAGAGGGAGAAGAGGAAAAGGAGAGAATTTAGGGAGAGACAGGGATACATTCATATAGTTGAGAAGTCACAGGTACGGATGCTTGGTGTAGTTACAAAGAAGAAAAGGACCCTGAATGAATCAGTGAGCAGTCTGAGGGGATGAGGAGCATTCTTTATCTTACATTTTGCTTTCCAATTACTCCAGCAGCCCAGCCCAAGTAGCTTATTTTTTGTCCCCACAAAGTTGGAAGAAGGATACAAAGCTCGAAATTATTTTGGAAGGCAATGGCAGCAACCAACTAATACAACCTAGTCCGGATGGGCAACATTCCTGTATCTAGGTCCAGTGCACTTTCCACTGATCCCTCCTAGCCGTTATTGTCCCATCTGGGGAACCATATTCAGGGACAATGCCTGTAAAGTCCCCACAGAAGGGAGGTGGGTGCCCACACACACCACAGATCACCAATCTCCTGTGAAGTGGTGCTATTTCCCTTCTCCCTTGAGCTTCCTGAAGTGCCCTACTGAATGACACACATACTTGCTTTTCTTAGCCCTCCGCCTTCAGATAATGCCTACAGCTGTATTGGAAGGGAGATACGGAGTAACCCCTTACCAAGAAAGGATATGTTGCTGCTGTAGCCTGGGAATTGAGGATCTCCCACATTGTCTCTTCTGGTGCCCGCAATATGCCAGATTGCGTAATAATTTATAAAGAAAAATTAATATCCACAAAGACCTATTGACAGAGAGGAAAATAATAATGTTGCTTTCCGATAGAGATTATAAAATTACTCAGGTGCTGGCCCTCGTTGGGCATTTAATGGAAAAAGAGAGGCGAAAAACCCTCGCATCAAAGAAGGGACAGTTGGCTATTAGTATATAATTATATACATTTATTTAGGATTAGTTAGCCTACTAATCTTTAGCCCTTTTATATGTTTATTCATTTATTTGCTTGCTATACTTTGTAGTTATAGTATTTTAGATTTATATCTAGTGAGAGGGTTGTGTTATTTCAATTCCTATGGTATTGCTGTAGTAAGCTTTTTTTGTTTTAGTATGTTGGCAGTTTATTGCCTATGTAAAATGTTCTATTGTCTTTTTCTTTTGTCATGGCCAAGGCCAGAACAATAAATTAAACTAACTAACATACCTGCATGGGTTGGAGGCATTCCTGAGCCTCACCTCGTTTGGAGGCGACTTCTCTTTTAATACCCTAATTTTCTTTACTTTAACCCTTTGCAATGGACCTCAGGCAAGTTGCGACAGAATTAGTTCCCATTAACATTTGAACGCACCCCACCACTACTTAAGTTAACTACTATGGGTAATGGTACTGGGGGGGGGGGGGAGGGAGGAGACAACTCACAGCAACTCAGTCAATCAGCGCTGGAAGAAAAATTCCTTCCTCGCCCCAAAATAACTCGCCAGATTCCTGGGACAACTGCTCCATTCAGCCCAACGCCTCCTGATGTGGCCAGCCAGAGGGCAGGAGGAGTTGACGTGTGTTCCCTCTGGGCCAATCCCATTTCACATTGCATTTGTCCCCTTTCCCCTTTCCTGCCACCAACCTCCCCCCACCTGTTCCTCCATTGTGCCCCTATCTCAAAAGGGAGGGAGCAAACAGCCTCCACTGCATGTCGTCGTCCTCCTCCTCAAACGTGGGCGAGAGCAAATGCCATTCGCCCTCACAAGAAGTGGGGGGGGGAGGGGGGAATGGAACTTTCTAAAATGGATCCAGCGCTTCTCTTCTCAAGCCCCTCAAATGAGTTCAGTAGCCACACGTTGTATCTTCTCTCTTCTTATAGCCTTAGAGAGGCAGTACCATGAATTTCAGTTAAGTTTATGATTAGTCCCCGACTGGAGCTCCCGCGGCATTTGGCAGAAAACCCTCGTCAGAAGCATTCTTGCAGATAGATAAACAAGCAGATATACCGAGCTGATGGATGAATAGGAAATAGCTTGGTTCCCAACTATAAATCTGTTGTGGGGGCGGGGAGAGAGGATTCGGGCATAGCATTTGGTTATGCGATAGTACAGAGGATTAGGCACATGCTAATTAATGCCACTAGCAGTAAAAGGACATTAGGGATGTAGTGCGTGTTGATTATTTCTTCATTTTGTTTATACAAGTTTCCTTTCCTTTGCAGCTGTATGGCTATTGCCAACAAAAACCCCTGAGAGAGAGTTTTAGCCGCTGCTCCTCTGTAACTGCATCATTACCTCGCTCCAAACAAAGTCCCTTTTTTGTCAATAGAGGATGAAAACATTATTGGATTCAGGAGCTCATAGTAGTCCTGCATGCAGCTAGGGACGAGCAGGATAGATTAATGAAATGGACCATTTCAAATGGCATTATCTTCCCACAGTGAGGTACACCTTTCATAAATCATGGGAGAGCGCTTGGAAAATAGAGCATTTGTTATGCCTGCTGTATATTGTATTTTGCATCCTCCACACTATGAGCTTAGGGGGAAAGAATGCTCCGCTTGGTTTTGTTCCTTTCCTGCAATTAGCGGTTTGTATTTCTCAGTTTAGAAGGAAAGTGCGGAGGGGAGCGGGGGGGAGAAGGATTTGGAAAAGATTATCAAAACGCGAATTTCTAACATGCCTCTTTTGCTAATTTTATATCCGTTTACCTTCCTAGTGTCGTCAATATCAACTAATTATCCCTTCCTCTCCCTGAAATAGTTCCAAGTATCCTATGCTTCATTGCGTTGCAATCAGGCTACTAAAGATATCCTAAAACCAGCTTCAAAAAAGCGTAGAGCTATAGATAGATGGAAGTCGTGGTCCTAAGGTACTTGGCGCCCATGGAGTCTGACTGAAGTCAGCATGGTTCTCCCAGTATAAGCATTTTAGGATCACTGCCAATTTTGTTCTTTTTGTTTTGTTTTGTTGGATTTTTTTTTTTTATGTGGCTGATGGGTTAATAATACTACTTTATGTTACTGAGCTCTGAAGCTTGAAGGGTCTACTTTGCTACATTAATAAAATGGTCTCTGATGCCTTTTGAACTTTTCTGGCATCTGTATATTGTTCTGGGTGGAAAGAGGGCTCTTTTTGTGTTGTCAGTATTTCGTCTGTGTTTTCACAATCCAATATTGCAGTAATTTTACCAGTGAGGCCGATGCCCCTTGGGATAAATGCAGTTCTCTATTAAACCTCTAAGTAGCCTGATGTGGAAAGTCAACATTTATTACACTGTGTTATTTGTGTGGATGCTTTAAAAAAAAAAAAAAAAAGGAAAGAAAAAAGCCATCTCTTTCGAACTGTACAGGAAAGTTTCTAGCATGTTATGAAGGAGCAACGTATTATTACTTGTAATGAGCCAAAGAGAAAAACCGTGATTTTGATAAATGTATTTTTGACAGCAGTGGGGGAGAGAGAATCAAAATGTCTCGTGCTAAGTACTATATTTATTTAGCTAGTTCTATTTTTTCCCTCTTTTCTTTCAAGACTCAGAGCAGCTAACAATATCATCATCATCTTAAAAAAACAAAAAATACAGAAGATAAAACCCAGAAAACACCAGTAAACCCCACCATGCCTAACCCCATCTGTTAAACACTTGGTCATATAAACTGGCCTTACGCTAACTCCAGAAGAAGGCCAGGCTAGAGCATTGGTGAACCTTCAATGGAAGGGAATTCCAGAGCTGGAGAAATGCCACTAAGAAGGCCTTTTTGCAGGTTGTATGGATATAAGGTGCTGGCTAACTGAGTCAGACCAATCTTAGCCCAGTAGTGTCACAACCTGATATGGCAGTAGGGTTTCAAATCCTGCTCTCCAGCAGAGGCCTTGCCCAGGCGTGCTACCTGAGACCCTCCAAGATCCTCAGCAGAGGCCTTGCCCAGGCATGCTACCTGAAACCCTCCAAGATCCTCAGCAGAGGCCTCGCCCAGGCATGCTACCAGAGATCCTGAATCGGAGATACCAGAGACTGAACTTGGGACCTTACACGAGCAAAGCATGCCTTCTACCACCTGGGCCACGCCCCACCCTATCGGACCTGCAACAGTGATGGAACTTGCAAGAGAGTGCTCTCAGCTGATTTTAGAAGCCACAAGGGAACAAAAGGGGGAAGGTGATCCTTTAGATATGTTGGACCCAGGCTGTTTAGCACATTTATTTATTTATTTATTTATTTATTTTATTTAATCAATTTTTATCCCGTCCCTCCTGAAAACAGCTCGGGGCGGCTAACAATCTCAAAACATAAAATACAATCATATAAAAATTTAAAACACTCCTAATAATATTAAAACATGGTTAGGCACAAATGCTGCTAAGTGGAGGAGATTGCTTTTTGGTGCTGGACTAAAGATATTGATATGGAACACCTTCCACTCTCCACCATTCTATTCTCTCCTACCTCCTCCACCTCAAGCAATTGGGCCTATCTATGGGTGATTTCAGACGTGACGTGGCGAAACCCACCACAGTGAATCCCACCCCGGTGTGAACGGACTCACCGTGGGCCGTGGCGAGACGCGCGGCCCCAACAGGTGCAACAGGGACGACACCACCGCCCGGGGCCAACCGGAGAGAACACGGGTCGGGGGAACCCAACAGACGTGACGCGGCGGCGAGAACCACAGTGGGAGCCCCACAAGGCATTGGGGATCTGTGGACGCAAACACGGCCACCGGAGGGCAAACGAAGCCAAAGACGGCGGACGGCCCCGCCCAGGGAACAGAAACACGAAGGGAGGGGGCAGAGGGACCCGCAGCGTAAGCAGCGCTCGCAAACAGCGGCCGAATGGAAGGCGCGCACACCCCAAACTGAGAAGCATGCACACAAACGAAGCAGCACACCCACACGACAAAGGGGAGCCGAGCAGGGGGGCAGAGGGAGGCACACACCAGGGGGGACTTGGACTTGCAATGCACTCTACGTGGGGCTTCCCTTGACGCTGGTTCAGAGGCTGCAGCTGGTGCAGAATGCGGCGGCCCGTCTCCTTACAGGGACAAGCTGGCGGGACCACATCACCCCTGTGCTCCGCGCGCTGCACTGGCTGCCTGTAGTGTACCATGCCAGATTCAAGGTGTTGGTTTTGGCCTATAAGGCCCTACACAGTCTTTGCCCTTCATATCTCAGGGACCGCCTCACCCTCCGCTCCCCAGAACAACCC
The DNA here is from genome assembly GCA_003113815.1 of Sphenodon punctatus. NCBI lineage: Eukaryota > Metazoa > Chordata > Lepidosauria > Sphenodontia > Sphenodontidae > Sphenodon > Sphenodon punctatus. Next base: position 19,030,759 of record QEPC01000412.1, on the reverse strand, counting down.
CTTCGGTCCGCTGGGGACAGCTTCTTAGAGATTCCCTATTTAAAGCACGGGTCTACAATGGAGAGGACGTTCTCAGTGGTCGTGCAGCGATTGTGGAACTCCCTCCCGGAGGAAGCCCCTCTGTCTCCAAGTTTGTTGGCCTTCTGCCGGGCCTGCAAGACTTGGCTTGTTCGCCCAGGCCTTTGGAGGAGGGGTGGGTGGGGAGGGTAAATAAAATGTGTGTGGGGGGGGGTGATAGTTGTTTGTTAGATGGGTTTTTAAATGTTTTTACTTGCTGTATTTTATTGTTCACAGTTTTTATGTTGTACGCCACTCTGAGATGCCATGGGCATGAGGGGGCGGCTAAGAATATAATTAAATAAATTATAGGTTAAAGCCAGCACTTTGAATTGTGCTGTTTCCCCAAGTTATAGATTGAAATGCTTGTGTACAATCTCATTTATATCCAGTCCCACCCCCCTCCCAATCATGGGCCTTATCCTTGGAATATGATTCATACTACAGTTTTCAGTGTCCTTTCTCCAGGAGAAAAGGTTCAGCCCATGTTAACTTTTGGGGTTTGCTTTACTTGCTATGAATGAGCATGGCTGGCCATCATGTGGAATCGCAGAATTTTAATGTTGTCAGTCCTGGTGCCTTTGAACATCTTTTGAATTTCCCTTCCCTTCAATTGTGCTGAGCTCTCGCTTAGTCATTGCCAAATTCTTCCTAGCTTAGGCCTCCACATAAAGGTTTTGTTGCTTTGAAATCAGGGCCGGGTTTACCATAGAGTAATCCCTCTTTTCTCCACTTCCAGGTCCCTATTTTCCCCAGGGCAGATCCTTCCCAGCAGGACCTCAAAGATGGCCGGCAGCTGCCTATAGGGCCCCATGGAGGATGCCCCCGGGGGCCCACATTTTGCCTTTGCCATGGTCTCCGCACATTCAAAGGGTGACCCTGTCTGAAGTTATTGCAGGTGAAAACCAAAGCGAGACAAGGGGAAAACAGGTGGCACAGACTTGGGTTGTAAACCCTTTGAGGGGAGAGCCATTTTTTGTTTTGTTTTGTGTGGGCTGGGTTCCTAGAACAGACAATGGGGTCAGTTAGCAAAGGTTCTAGATCAGAGGGAATCGCTCCCTTTTCTCTCTCCCATTACATTCACGTTCCTCTACTGCAGAGTCTTCCCTCACACCTCACTTGCTGAATTCTTCCCTCTTTCTGTGACCCAAGTCTATACCCCGAGTAGACTCTCCCTCTGTCCTACTAGGTCATTCTCTCTCTCTCACTCACTCACGCATGGTGCAGCCACACAAGCTGTGGTGGCCCGCGTGTGGCCCCGTGGTGGGCAACAGTGCAGCTACCACACTGTGGGGATAGCACAGGGAGCTGAACAGACTAGCGCCCCCCCCCCCAATGGGGCAGCCAGGCCGCTGCTGGAGATCCCGCCATGGGCAGGCAGGGCCAAGGCTCTGGCTACACGAGCAGGTGCCTGATACTGCCCTGCCTCCCTCCCCCTGCCCGTCCAAAATCCTGCCCCCAGCCGTGACCCAGCATCGTGCAACAGGCAACACTACCCGCCACTCGAAGCCCCTCTGAGGAGCTCACCATGCAGTGTGGCAGAAGGGCTACGCAATGTGTCCTTGGACTTTCCCTGAGAGCAGAACATGTAACAGCCAGCTGTCCGTCACGCCCTGGGGCAGGTGAAACATCTAGTGGCAGCTGGCCACAAAATGCAGTGCATCACGGCCCGGCTGCTCAGACTGGGTTACGGCTACCCAAGACATGGTGGCCTCCCCAGAGTGTTTCGTGCACTACTTTTCTCCTGAGAAGGGATGACACGTTCAAAGGTAGCACTAATGTTAACATGATCCTTTAACATGATGGGTTGACGACATCTTAACTGGTTCAGAAAATGCCATTTGGCCCTTAAAGGTGAGGGCAGTGTGTACTTCTGTGTATTGGCTGCAACTCCATGGTTTTTGTGTCAGTTTTGTCTCTGCATTGGTGTTGGATTTTACAGCTCTTTGTCACTTGTAGTCTGTACGGACAAGGAGTTACCCATAGGCTGTTCAATTTCAGTAGCCAGTCAAGACAAAGAGGGAGCTATAGGCCATCTTGACATAGTAGTAGCCCTGTGTGTGCATCACTTCTTGAAAGTTTAAAAGTGTTGGGTAGCCAGAATTGTCATGTCGCTGATGTGGTTCTGATTTCCATTAGTAAGCGACAAACTATAGGCAAGTGATCTTTCCACGCATGGAATTAGAGTGCTTGCCCACGTTACCACACTGTGAAAAACTAATGAGAAGAAAACCCTTGACAGGGTAAGTAACATGAGACTTTGAACGTGGGTGGGTGGTTAAAAAAGTCATTTCATGTGTCTCCCGTTTTCAATCACAAAAGTCAGGGTGCAAAATCCTACCCTACCTTTTGTGATTGAAAACAATGGGAGACACGTTAAATGACACTTTTAACCATGCACCGACATTCAAAGCCTCATGTTACTTTTCCCGTCGGGAGTTTGCTTCTCGTTAGTTTCCCTGGCGCGGTAACGTGGGCAAAGAGCATTAATTATGACTCTGGACTTATGAACTTTTATGATCTAGTTAATTTTTAAAAGATGCTGTGTATGATCTATTGGTTTTTTAATATTTTTTTTTAAAGAGTGATCGCTTTCTACCCTACCCTCATAAAATCCTGTCCTGCATCTAATATTGGCTTAATTTAGTTCAAAGAGGCTGTTTCACTTCTCTAAAGCTCCACTTTGTAAAGGCCAAGTCAAGGTTTCAGTACACTTCTTTTCAAGTAAACTCACATTGCTCCCCTGGTGAGCATCCATGAGATGTTAGAATTGGCCAATGTATGAGTTCCAACTCTGCTCTTTTGTCCCTGAATGCCCTTAAAATAATTTTTTAAGCAGCATAGCTTTAATGCTGCATCACAGTAGCTCAGGCCATTTCAAGAAAGGTGTGTGTGAATCTTGATTTTTAAAGCCAGTGTACTCTGAAGCAGGGGATCTTATTTTATTTTTTTCATAAGGCATAGACATCCCACAGTATTTTATGTCAGAGACATTGAGTGCACGTTGTTCCTTTTAAGTTACATACCTCCCAACAGTTCTTACTTAGGAGAGACAGTCTCTCTTTTGGCCCTGGGTCTGACTGTCCCTTTTCCAGGAGGTCATCGCCTCTCCGTCAAGAGAGAGAGAGGCACCAGCAATCAGACCTCAGGCACCTATGTACTGGTTGGCTTCCAGGAAAAACACTTTAAAAGGAGCAATGGAGAGATGATGGAATGACAAGAAATATAGTGCAGTGATAAGCAGGAGAGCGTCTGTCCTTCTTTATGTAGTTGGAATATTGAGAAGGGTGTGTGCGCATGTGTGTGAGAGAGGCGGAGCTTAAAAGTAGGGAGTTGGAGTTATTAGACTGGAGGGGCAGGACTTGTCCCTGTTTGGCCTCTCAAAATGTTGGGAGGTATCAAGTGATGAACATGTAGGTCATGGTCTCCTTGCATTTTTGTGCAAACAAACTGTCTTAGGACCTTTTCAAATGGGTCGGGAGGAGCCACGGTGTGTGGGGGGGATGGGTGTGCGCCACAGCGGATGTGCACCATGTGTGCATTCTGTCACACGGACGCACACTGATCTCCACGCACAGAGGCACCTCAGTTTTGTCCAGTGCCTCCATGCATGGGAAATCGGTGGAGATGGGTGGAGCACAGGAGCACACAGGCACTCCACTCACCTCCACCAGCTGTCACACGGACGTCCTGCTCCTGCCCACTCAGTCGCACACGTGGGAAGGGGGGGGCGTCACGTGTGAAAAGGGCCTTAAATCTCACTACATCTGTACACCAATTACAGCAATTTTTACATTACAAAAGGGATATCTGGAAGTCATATTTAGTCTGAATCTGCAACTTTTGAAGGTGATAGCAAAACTTCCATTGAGTTCAACAGAGTTGGCCAACTTTGGGCCTACAGGGCACATTAAATGTCACCTTAAATGTGGTTCATCTCTCTCAAGTGTTTCTCCTTACTTAGTCTACTTTTGCTCCTCATTTATTATTTCGTCTCTACATATCCTGCTTTTCCCTGCTGCAAACAAATAGTTGTTGTCATTTTGTGAAAGCTGCACATCCAAAGACCACCAGAAAGACCACATTTTTGGTCAAAGCCGTTATTAGGATTTTTTAGGAACATCCAGCCAGTTCATTGATCCATTTAACAGTTCTGGGTAAAAACATATGTGTGGGCGATTCTCCGACCTGGCCCAGCATGGGAAACTGCCGCCGACACAGCCTAGGTCAAGGAGGGGCACTGAATTTTTTTTCGCACAACCAGGCTCTAGCCTTTCTGCCATCCCCACAGCCCGGGTAGGGTGGGGAACTAAACAAGTGTGCGGCAGGCCAGACTCACCCAGCTCCTGGCGCCCCACCCCCTGCCATGAATTTAAACATTCCTGTCCCCAATTTCTGTGCAGCCCCGGAAGTTTGTACTTATTTCCATTGTGATCACTGGGAGAGAATAGGTTCCCTACAACCTTGTCTTAGAGGACAGGTGCATGCAGTATCCTCATGCTATCTTGGATATGAGCGGCTATGTGAGTTCTTTCATTTGTGTTGTGACGAAGGACAAGCTACGAGAAGTAAAAGGAAAGAACATAGGCCCTTTTCACATGAGACGTGGAGATGAGTGGAGGCACCCGTGGGAACACCGCAGCACCTGGGTGGCGGTGCGTACGTGCTACACCCATCACCCACGCACAGAGCAATGGGCTCCAATACCAGTTGCTCCATGGGAGCGTGGGAACGGCCACACACCCATCCCCCCCCCCCCCCCCCCCCCCGCGGCCCATTTGTAAATGGTCACAGTGTGATCTTTCCTAGGATAGGCCAGGGAGGACTGCAGCATCATTTAAACTGTGTGATTTCATGTTTTCTGGTCAAATGCAGAAGAGGGAATGATCTTTATTTATGTTTTTATTTAGTTCCCTTTTTTTTTTTTTAGAAAATCAGATCTTAGATCATTGTCTTCCTTTCTCCTTGCATCCGCGTGCCACCTTTGAAATTAGTCAGGATAGAAAAATCTCATCATACATGCTTGTGTATGAATACAGACATATGTGTGTGTTTTTATATCTGGAGCTATAATGTACATCAGAATATACCTATTCAAATACTAAACGCCTGTATGTACATCATTTTATGAGACTGTGGGTGGGTACTAACTTTCATCATGTTGTTCTCACAAGCTTGATAGCACTTGTAGGACAGAGTTAGTTCCAACCTTTTTCCCATATGATCTTTTTCTATTTGATTATGAGTGTGTGAGTATTTTAGCTTGGCCTAATTATTGCTTTTCACTAACCCCAACACATAATGTTGCATGTCATGCTGTATTACTTTTAATTTCACAGCTGAACACATTTCTATTGTTTAATCCTCCTCTCCAAGCCTCATCTTAACTCCATCTGGAGGACATGCAAGGTGTATGGCACCTTCGTGAGGCAGCACTTGAGGAATACAATCCATTCAAAGGGCAGCTTTAGACATAACAAAGATTGCGTGTCACAACCCCTAAGCACATGTTTGGCCTTTCTGTGTAAGCACCATAATAATCCCAACACCAATATGGCCACCTGTTGAACACGCGATGTGAACACCATTGCATCACGAAGACAGTTTGCATGCTCCGGCTGAACATGTAGCCAACATTACATCTAATGATATTGTGTGGCGTGTTAGCAGGTACAACATGGGGAACGAGGCGGCAGCACTTGCGTGCTGAGATCGGGTGGCGAGCAAAACACTGATGTGTCCCAAGATGGGCTGTGTGTCTAAGCAGCGCCACATGGTGAACAGAGGGCCAAGCCAGTGTTCATATCAAGGTCAAAACAAACATTCAGACACCCGTTGACATTCTGTCTAAAGACACCCAAAGTATTCTTACTCTCTCTGCTGACGATCTCCCTCAGCTGAAGTCAGTGCTCTAATATTTTGCAGCAAAGAGTGTGAGAAACTGGAGAACCTAAAAGAAAAAGGGAGGGGAAGCTCTTAAACAAATGGCGTTTTTGGTTTTTTTCAATATTCATGGATAATTTAGCCTCTAAAGACTTTCCTTTCGCTCTAGTTCCTGTGTCTAGTAATGAGTTTGTGGTGTAGCTTGTTCCTGAAAATTTACATTGCTCATTCATCCAATATGCGTTCAACTGAAAGACTCCTCATATGTTGGAAAACTCTCAGATCCCTAACCATGTGCAGGCATAGCTTAAAAACAGACATGATAGCGCCCTGCTGTGGCCCACTTTGTCCCAGACCTCACCTGCTCGTCTATGCAAGTGCCGCCAGATGTTGGCCTGAGGCTGTGTCAGCGACTAGCCCAGGCTCTGACCTCAGGAAACCCCGGAATTCACGACCCGGGCTAAGGCCTGCCTGTCCAGGCCACAGCGGGGTATCATGTATGTTCCTAGCCTGGTATACTGTCCTTAGTCATGTCCGCCATAGCCAGCTGCCATGGGTGGCTGCCATTGGCCACCATAGCTGTCCATCATGGTGGGGGGCAGGGTGCTGGCAGCAGCACGAGGGTGGGTCCGGCTGAATAGCTGCACTTCCAGCATGCTCCTGCCCTCCTTGGAGCCCCAGCTGCGGGCATGCTTATTCGGTGCCCCAACCCATTTTGGACCGCGTCTGCCATGGCTTCCCAACCTGGCCCACATCGGGCCACCACCAAGCAGCTGTCACTTCTAGTTTTGCCCATAGCTTCAAGGTGTATGGAAAATCTGAGCTGTGTTCCAGTGGCATCTTTAGAAGAGTTCGAATGACCTGCTTATCCCACCAAACCTTCTAAAATTCGGTATCTTCCTAATCTCACGGAATATGCTTTAGGGGAAGAACAGAAGTTTGTTGTATGTGTAATCACAACCAAACACTTCTCCTTTATCCAATTCAATCTTTTCCCTAAATACAAACTAAAGTGAGCCGAGTCTACTTTCTAGGAGATTAGATCTAGGCATTTTCAGAATCAGATCTGAATATTTTGAATTTGAATGCCCTTGTGGCAATGATTTCCCCTTTTTGGTCATGTTGAGGAAAACATGTTTTGATTTAATGTGTTTGTGTTTACATTGACTTATACCTATAGTAGTATCTAGGTATCTATAATATCTAGATCTCTAGTATCTAGGTATCTATAGTATATAGATTGTGTGTGTGTAGTGAAAGAAGCCGCTTACCCTAGACTTCTGATAGAACTAACCAAGTTTTTATGCATACTATATCATTGGAAGCGCTAGGTCAAAATTTTAATTGTGGCACCATAACCCTCCTCAGCCAGTCATGTGCTCATTATCTAAGGGCAATATTAAATGTGCCCCAGGGGTTGTGCTTTGGTTTCTGGGCTGTTTACTCGAACGTGGATGCCTTTTCTGAATTTCTGTAGCTCTGGTTGCGAAATTACCTCATTTAAAGTGTGTGGCATGATGTGGGCTGTAGAGAAGCAGCTTCTCATGGATATTTGCTCTGGAAGATGGAAGCACTGTTCAAAATTAAGCTAAATGGTTAGTTAGATTTACAAAATCAGTTCACTAAATGGGATAGTGTCATAGAAGTTCTTTAGCAATCACTATTCTAGTCTACTGAGCTGGGTGTTATTTGCATGTTACGGTGAGGGGTAGAATACGTTATGGTAAAGTTACCACCGTGTATGCACCCTATGATATCTCCAAATGTGAGAATGTCCCTCAGTGTGTTGTAGGCTCCCATGCATTCCTGTCTTCATAACTGATCCCCCAATCTAATGTTTGCATGTACTTTACCAAAGGTAGATTTCCACTGTGTGGCAATAGCTGGCAATGGGCATTTTTACACACACCTTAAAGTGCTGGTCTTTCAATCTTCTGGGTTTACAAGTCCACAAGTAAGTTCCAGATGCATTTTTCACACAAAAGTTCTGGGAGAAGTTCTATGCAGAAGTTCAAAGAGCCAGATTTTTAAGATCTGGGTGAGTGATTTAGACACACAGAAAGTTCAGGATGGAACAGCAAACATGCATGAGAAATATGTGTGTAAAAAATTAAATACCCAATGTAAGCTGCACCCATAGGTGACTTGTAGAAGGGTATGGGGAGCAAATACCCTCCAATTTTTGGAAACCCTATAGAACCCCTGACCAGTCCCCACTCTTGCCCCCCTCCTCACCCCACACTGTTGACAGTTACTATTATTATTTGTTTATTTGCAGCCAAAGCCAAACAAAACATACAGCATAAAAACATACAGCAGTAAACAGTCTATTATCTTGAATTAAACGAAATAAACAGGTTACCCAGGAACCACAACAGTTACTGATCACCTATGGCTACTCCTTACAAATTGCTGTGGCGGGCCCCTCGGTGTGGAACTCCCTCCCTCCAGATGTTTGTCTCAGTTCCTCCTTCTCCTTCTATACATTTAAAAAGCACCTGAAAATGTATTTGTTTCCTAGGCGCTTTTAAGATCCAATGTACTTTGCCCTCCCTTTTTTCCTGCCCCATTTTTAATAATTGTTTTAAATTGGGTTTTTTTAAAATGTAAATAGTTTATATGGTTTTAACCTTTCGTGAAGTGCTTTGAGTGCTATGTAAGGTGCGGATGGGGCAATAATAATAATAATAATAATAATTAATAAATGTGTATCATCTATCAAGGGGTAATAATCCTTAAGACAGTAGTGTTCAGTTTCTTACACACACTCTAGAGTATTGTTGATGCACCCCCCAATTAGACACAGACACATTTCATTGGTTTTTAAACAGGCCGCACTCTTTATTCAAATCACAACAAAAAAGGCAGCTGGGGATTGCTCAATGCAATTTGGGTACAGTATGCCATGTTGACTAATCTAAAATATTAACTGTGGTATTGCCCGGATGTGCCCTCTGGTGGCAGTATCCTAAACCATTAACATCCTTCCTTCGACAGGGCAAGGCCGAAGGAAGGGGAACAGCCCAACTATGGGCGCAAGTAAGGAGTGAAGCGTCTCTCCAGGTCCGAAGACAGCGCATGTCCCTGCGGAGTCTGTTAAGATGCCACTCCCAGGGAACCTGATCACAGTGCATGCTGTGCCTGCATTACAGCGTGTATCATCTTCCCCATCTCTTAAGGAGATGACTCATACTACTTTTTAAACCTCCCTATTAAAAAACTATCATGGCATACTGAACCCCTGCTGAGTGCGACCCTTTTATTCAACCAATTGTTTGCCTCAATAAACCAAATTGCAACTTAACATGCTGCTTTCATAAATTACCCTATTTATAAACCGTTCCCGGTTATCAAATGCAATGTTCCTGATTGTAATTGGTCAAATCAAATTCTGTCAAATCTATTTAGCCTACTCTGCACTGTTGAGGAGGCGAAAAAATNCAGATGCATTTTTCACACACACACTGCCCTGGGGCAGCCTAAAGTAGCCGTAGCTGTAGACGTGAGGGGCTGCCATGGAAACTAACTTTTTACACACAAAAGTTCTGGGAGAAGTTCTATGCAGAAGTTCAAAGAGCCAGATTTTTAAGATCTGGGTGAGTGATTTAGACACACAGAAAGTTCAGGATGGAACAGCAAACATGCATGAGAAATATGTGTGTAAAAAATTAAATACCCAATGTAAGCTGCACCCATAGGTGACTTGTAGAAGGGTATGGGGAGCAAATACCCTCCAATTTTTGGAAACCCTATAGAACCCCTGACCAGTCCCCACTCTTGCCCCCCTCCTCACCCCACACTGTTGACAGTTACTATTATTATTTGTTTATTTGCAGCCAAAGCCAAACAAAACATACAGCATAAAAACATACAGCAGTAAACAGTCTATTATCTTGAATTAAACGAAATAAACAGGTTACCCAGGAACCACAACAGTTACTGATCACCTATGGCTACTCCTTACAAATTGCTGTGGCGGGCCCCTCGGTGTGGAACTCCCTCCCTCCAGATGTTTGTCTCAGTTCCTCCTTCTCCTTCTATACATTTAAAAAGCACCTGAAAATGTATTTGTTTCCTAGGCGCTTTTAAGATCCAATGTACTTTGCCCTCCCTTTTTTCCTGCCCCATTTTTAATAATTGTTTTAAATTGGGTTTTTTTAAAATGTAAATAGTTTATATGGTTTTAACCTTTCGTGAAGTGCTTTGAGTGCTATGTAAGGTGCGGATGGGGCAATAATAATAATAATAATAATAATTAATAAATGTGTATCATCTATCAAGGGGTAATAATCCTTAAGACAGTAGTGTTCAGTTTCTTACACACACTCTAGAGTATTGTTGATGCACCCCCCAATTAGACACAGACACATTTCATTGGTTTTTAAACAGGCCGCACTCTTTATTCAAATCACAACAAAAAAGGCAGCTGGGGATTGCTCAATGCAATTTGGGTACAGTATGCCATGTTGACTAATCTAAAATATTAACTGTGGTATTGCCCGGATGTGCCCTCTGGTGGCAGTATCCTAAACCATTAACATCCTTCCTTCGACAGGGCAAGGCCGAAGGAAGGGGAACAGCCCAACTATGGGCGCAAGTAAGGAGTGAAGCGTCTCTCCAGGTCCGAAGACAGCGCATGTCCCTGCGGAGTCTGTTAAGATGCCACTCCCAGGGAACCTGATCACAGTGCATGCTGTGCCTGCATTACAGCGTGTATCATCTTCCCCATCTCTTAAGGAGATGACTCATACTACTTTTTAAACCTCCCTATTAAAAAACTATCATGGCATACTGAACCCCTGCTGAGTGCGACCCTTTTATTCAACCAATTGTTTGCCTCAATAAACCAAATTGCAACTTAACATGCTGCTTTCATAAATTACCCTATTTATAAACCGTTCCCGGTTATCAAATGCAATGTTCCTGATTGTAATTGGTCAAATCAAATTCTGTCAAATCTATTTAGCCTACTCTGCACTGTTGAGGAGGCGAAAAAATAACCCATAAAAGGTTATCGTAAAAATTCCTCCTCGGTCCCTTAATGGCAACCAGTTGTAAACCACAGTGCAAGAGGGAGGTGGGTGGGGCTGACTCTCCGACAGGCCCGTTCCAACTGCCGCCACGCGGCTTCACAGAGAACTGCCCCTTCTATCAGGGGCGGAGTCCCCAATGTCCAATGAGGCGCGCATGCGCGGCCTCACTTTCAGGACAGTTGCCCAGCAACCACAGCTCAGGCAAAGGGCTTTCTAACTAGCCCCTTCGCCAACGGAAAGACACAATTCCTGCGTCTGCTTCACCTGAATGGGGAGGAGGGGCGTGACAATGACCCGTTGCCGCCATTTTGGCGGCAAAGGGAACTTCTCACATTTGGAGCTATCTCAGATGTAGAAACTCAGTAGGATCCTACCTAGAACCATAGTGGAATATCCTACCTTCTACCATAAATTAGAGCTACAATGGGTATGCCTGTGTTTCCGCGCACTCCATCGGGCATCCAACAGATTACCTGAGGACCAATTGGGTGCCCTATACCTGAAAACGTGAGCATTACCCTTTGAAACTGACAAGCCCCAGCCAGCAGCACTCAGCAGCACTCGGCTTCTCAGTATTCCAGGTGGAGCGTATCAGTTTCAAAGGTCAGCCAGCATTTCCCACCTCCCCTCTTCAGTGCCTCATAGTTGTGAGGTGCTGGGGGGTGGGAAGGGTGGAAGTGACCTTTCAGAGTGACAGGCTTTTAACCAAGACTTAGACCCCACCACGGTTGGGATCCAGCCACTGGACCTGGAGTAAAGCGGACTTTCATGTCTGAAACTCACCACAGTCTGAAGTGGCGGGGGTGGGTGGGTGTGGAGGATGGGCACTGTCGGAGGGGGGTGGGCCGCTGCACGCAGTGCACCATTACCTTACTTTTCACACTACCAGGGAGATGGTGTGAAACATTTATACTTGGAGGTGAGTGGCCTAGAGACACAATTGCAAATTGGCAGCAGTAATTGGCATAATTATTATAGTGGTGCATGTGGGGAAAGGGTACCCCACAAATCTTAGCTAAAAGTTAAGCCACTGGCAACAGCTTACTTGAGCAATCAGGTCCTCCCTGTTTCATTTTGCACGGGCATGTTAATGCGTGTTGACTATCATTGATAAAGTCCTTAGCATTCAAAGATGTCTCTTTAAGGCAGCATGGAAAAATAATTTTACCACTTGTGATTTTGTGGTAGCAAATATGGGCTAGAGTATAACACTTGCCTGCCCTGAACTTGTCATTTCCCGGAGACCTGGGTTTAATGTGCAGAGAATAGAGATGTCACCACTCCTTGTGGTTGAGCTAGTGTTTTGTCTCTGAGAACGGTGGGGCCTTCCTGCCACACGCCCTTAATCTTGTATCTCCTTACAAGCGAAGCCTCAGTCATTCACAACAGAGTCACGTTACTTGGGAATGTTTCTTCCCATAGATTCTATCTCTGGAGCTTAAGTCAAGGGGTTTTCAAATAGTCACTTGATTTATGTATGTGACCATGTACCTCATAAAGGAGCTTCAAACTACAACTTTTTTTGTAGCTAGAGGGTGAAAAACCTCCACTAATTATAAGATGCCACTTAACTATTTTTTGTAATTGTTTTTGCTTGTGTTCATTGAAATATCCTATATCTGTGTGGGTAAAATTCTCATCTTTTTGTCACTTTGAATTTTTTTGTTTGTTATAAAAGTGTGGTAACGAAGATGACTAATGCTTCCACTTTATACCTTAGCTTATCAACTAGTTCTGTTTTCTTTTTCACGGTATCGGATTGGATTTTCATTCCCAAATCTCTCACTTTAAAAAAATAATGCTTTTTCACCCCATGGTAATCGCTACATGAGCCAGTTTTGTCTGTGTCTGTCTCAGTTAACTATTTCAGATCACTAAAAATGCATCAGCCCTAGAATCCTTTTTAAAAACTGCTTAAAGTGTGTGTGTATGTAATGTATATATGTATATTTAAAGCTTAAACATTATTTTGACCTATTTTTCCGATCCATCACCAGTCATTATATGAGTGAAATACTTTGTGTCTTTCTCCCCCCGCCACCCCCCTCCACCAAGACTGACTTGCTGCCTTAACATTCAACCACAGTGCTTTTTGAGGTTTCTATTCTTTATTGAAACGGCCCTTTTAATGTCATCTTTAATTTAATCAGATAATGTCATCAAAATAACAAAATAACATTTACTCTATTACTGCAAATTCACTGCATTATTAACTAGTGTAACTAGACAAAAAAAAAGATGGTATAAAACCCCATGGAAATATGTACTTACACTAAAATTGATACAGATCATAGAGGCTCTATATTTAATTTGCAGTTTCAAAGCACTCTCTATGGAAAGATTTTATGGTTTTGAAATAATTTAAAAACTACACTTTACTAGAACCCATAGTAGGTTCCGTTCTTCCCTGGCCACTCCTGATTTTGTATGTTATGGTTCTTTGCACAGTTTTATAATAAAGCTGAACAATGTGTGTAGCCGGACCGAGGTAAAAGAGAACGTCTCAGGATTGTCGTCGTTTAAATGGGTAGACTTGGGAGTCTTTATACACTTTAGTGTTGGATGGATAATTTTATAAGCTTACCTTTTCCATTCAGATTTGTGTATAATCTACCCCCTTTCCGTTTGTAATTGAACACACACACACCCTCTCCTCTACTGGGAAGGTGGCAACTCTAGTTCCTTGTTTCAAACCCCATTCTTTTAGACAGTTTCTGAATTGCTTCTTAGCAGAGACAAGTAAGATGAGATGGGGGGACAAAATATGCACCTTCCTGTTCACTCAGTTGCCCAACAGACCTGGTTGCATGAATCCTGTCTTTTCTTTTCTTTTTTCCTTTTGTCTGCATCTTGTCCAAAGATCTGATTCTCCTTGTATTTAGAAGTACAAGTGTTAGGCTTTGTTGTACATATATTATTTAAATGCCTGTAGCTCTTTATTTATTTATTTATTTATTTATTTATTTATTATTATTAATATTATTATTATTATTATTATTATTATTATTTATTTTATTAAGCATTTATATAGCACCAGCAATGTACTTGGTGCTTTACAAAGTAATAGAGTAGACACAGTCCCTGCTCTAGGGCTTACAATCTGAGAGACCGAGGGCGGTGAGGGGTGGAGACAAAGGAAGGGGAACAGAGGGAGAGACAAGGGGTGTAACATTCACGAAGATGCGAGGTCCCAGGTGCACGTGCTTGGCTTGGTTACATCAATAATAATGGCTAGCTGGTCCATGTGGTGAGTAAGGGGCAGCTGGTGGGTTTTGAAGTTGGAGGGGCACTGGGGCAGTAAGGGCGGGCCGGCAGGCATAGCGGCGGAGCCAGGGGGACGGGCGGCGGAGCCAGGAAAACGGTAGGCGGAGCCAGGGGGACGGTAGGCCAGTGGCATGGCATAACCCAGCAGCAATGAGTTCCCAGGGTTAACATCAGATGGAAGAAAACACAGTCTACATGCACATCAAGCTTAAAATAAATAATTTATAAACCCAAAACACAGGGACCCATCCTTGTAAAGCACCCCAGTCACAGTAGGCCCCACTCCCTCTCAGCAGGTCCCCCCTCATTTCCCCCCTCCCCCACAGCAAACCCCACTCCCCCACAGCAGGTCCCCCCTCACTCCCCCCTCCCCCGCAGCAAACCCCACTCCCCCGCAGCAGGTCCTCCCTCGCTCCCCCTCCCCCCAGAAGGTCCCACTCCCCCCACCCCTCCTGCAATTTACTCACCACGGGCCGGCTCGGTGTTATCTCGTTNCCCCCAGCAGGTCCCACTCCACCCACCCACCCCCAGCCCCCGCAATTAAATTTACTCACCGCAGGCCGGCTCCTCTTCGCCGTTGGTCATCCTCGCCGACTGGACTGTTTGCCTCCTCCTCGGCCCCGACTGAAGCAGCGTGCTCGCAGGAGCAGCAGGACTCAAGTCTCCTGCTGCTTCCCCAGGCCCGGGCCAGGCGTGAAGCAGCGCGCGGGGAAGCAGCAGCAGGCTCGGCTCCTGCTGCTCCCGTGCACGCTGCTTCATGCAGGGTCTGGAGCAAGGGACTCAGGGAGGAGGGGGGGGAAGGCTGGGAGCTGTGTGCGCGGCAGCTCCCAGCCTCCCTCCCCCCCATACCCGGGGGCGTCCGTGTTGGGCCCCCAGGTATGGAGTTTCCCCCTGCCCGGTTCCTGTAATGAAAGAGTGCCCCCTGCCGGCATTCTTTCATTGTGGGGTCCCTTTAAGCGGAACGGACGGTGCTTCCAGCCGCCCATTCTGCATAAAGGGAGAATGCCTCCCTTTTGATCCTGAAGGCGTCCTTATGAGCCTTCGGGGGGGGCGGGAGTGACTGGTTTGTGTGCGTGCACAATCCAGTGAAAATGCTCTGAGCCAGCTCAAAGAACCTTGTTGAAGTAGCAACCTTCAAACAAGGTTCTTCGAGCTGGCTCTGCACGTGAGCCCAGGCTTGGCCGGTGTGATTTTTTTTTTTGATTTTTTTTTCTTCTTCTCCCCGGTCGACGGGGCCTCAGCGTCAGGCAGGCTGGGGGGGCATTGCCCCTGATGTGCTAGGGGGCGGGCCACCCCTGGTGGTGAGGATATGAGTACACAGACCTCAGGTAACAGATTGAACTGGATGGAAGGTATCAGCAGGAGTTAGTGTTAGGGGGAGTGAAGGGAAGGGAAGGGAAAAGGGGCTACCACCAAACCCACACGCCCACTAGTCTTTGTGATGATAACGCGCCCTCAGGATCTTATAGAGCCCTGTAGCTTCATAACGGAGCAGGCAAGTTCATCACAGGGCAAGGGTCAAGCGTACACGCTGGAGAGGATCCCAGATAGAAACACCATATACAACAGGGCCCAGGAGGTGAGGAATGAAGTTAGGAGCCGCACTGGTATAGGGGGAGAAGGGCTAGGAAGTGAGGAAGGGCAGGATAGGGCCTTCTCACACAGAATGGGCAGGCTTAAGGAAGGAACAAGGAAAAGGGAGACACCCACAGCACACATGCCCTGCACAAGCACTTCCGCTACACATACACACACACACACGCGCGCACACATCTATACCCTGATGCCCACACACACACCCCAATACTCCCACCTTCACGCACAGCACATAAGCACCACTCTCACCAACGGTCACGGGGCCAGTCTCGAGCAGCAACGCTGATTACCAGTAAGGCAGCTTGATCTCTGCTGCCTCTTTATAGCTGCTGGGGTCTCTCTGCTGCTTTGCAGGTACGCAGAGCGTCGGGGTGGCTCAGGCAACCCCACAATGCTTCACGTGCATTGAGGAGTCGGGTGCATCACTTCTGGCTGGGCCATGGCGCCCGGGTCCTCCTCCGTTCCCTGCTCCTTCCTGCCATAGGATGCAGCTGGGGGGGGGGCTGCAGTGCAGAGGACTCTGCTCTGCCATTCCTGGAGCTCTTCGTGTCCCCGGTGGTAGCCCGACTCCATCTCTGGCAGTGCAGCCAGTGGGGGACCTGGCTCTGACCTCGTCTTCTACCCCTGCAAGTCCTGACAGTTAGATGAGGGGAGCGAGGAGTCAGAGAGAGGGCAGAGTGGAAGAGGTGGGTCTTGAGGAGGGATTTGAAGGTATGAAGGGAGGGGGCGAGGTGGATGTGGGCAGGGAGGGAGTTCCAGGCATGGGGGGCAGCAAGTGAGAAGGGATGAAGGGGGTTAGGGAAGCAGGGGAGGCGTGGGAGGGCGAGAGAGGGGACAGAGGAGGAGCGGAGTTCACAGACTGGAGTACAGAGGGAACTTAGCGCAACGAGGTAGGGGGAAGCAAGGCTGTGAAGAGCTTTATAGGAAAAGACTAGGAGCTTCTGCAGGATTCGTTCAGGAAGGAGGAGTAAGTGAAGAGAGGAGAGGAGGGGCTGCATGTGGTTAAAATGACAGGCGAGGTGGATGACCTTGGCAGCAGAATTTTGGACGAAGATAAGGGAAGAAAAGTGAGAGCGCGGGAGGCCAGTGAGAAGGGGGTTACAGCAATTGAGGCGAGAGATGACCAGGGCATGAACAAGGGTTTTGGCAGACGAGACAGAGAGAAAAGGCAATGTTATGGAGGGAGAAGAGACGGGATTTGGCAACAGAGTCGATGTAGGGTTTAAAAGAAAGGTGTCCTCTAAGTTACAGGCTTGGGGGATGGGAAGAATGTTGACCCTGTCGATAAGGATTTACAGGGAGAGGAAGGAGAAGGGGGGAAGATGAGGAGTTCAGTTTTAGACACGTTGAGTTTGAGCTGACGTTGGAGGGAGTAAAGAGAGAGAGTTGAGTGTCATCAGCGTAGAGGTGATATTGCAACCCATGGGAGGGTTGCCTAGGGACAGGGTGTAGATAGAGTACAGAAGAGGGTCAAGGACGGAGCCTTGGGGAACACCAACCGAGAGAGGAAGGGAGGAGAAGGTGGAGTTGGCAAGAGACACGTTGAAGGAGCGGAACAGAACAAGAATCTATAAAGTTTCTCTATAGCTTGTGTAATGCCCCCTTGGCTACCTCCTCGTCTCTATGTCCCCTGGGGAGGGGTCCAAGGAATAGAGCGCCTGGGTTCATGGGCTTGCTCTCCTGATTTGGTGCCAAACTGCAGTGTCTCCACCCGGGGTGCATACAGGACGATACCGATCCTGATGAAGAAAGGGGTGGGCTACTCCCCCCCCCCTCGCACGTCTCAGAGCTCTGTGGTGGGAATTCCTAGAATGAGGGCCCCCCCCCCATTGAATCACATACACATGAGACAGGCTAACAAGTTAAACAACAGGTTTATTCTAAACAGAAAATAAACCTCGCGAGGCAGCTTGAAAATGCTTCAAGTTCCCCTGTTCCCCCAACAGATTCTCTGGGGACCCTGCACTCGCTCTCCCCTATCGTGCTGGGCCAGGCCAGTTAGCGCGCAGGCGGAGGCCTCTAGGAGCTTCCTGCCAGGGTAACAGTAATAGGGTCATGGGATAAGGCGACCCCTCAGGCCGGTGGGGGCTTTCCCTCGCCGGCCTGGTTGGAGCTGGGCTGGGCTGTCTGGATGAATGCCCCGCCGGCCGCCCTGCCAGCCGGCCTCTCACACCGTCCCTCTGGTACATGGGGACTTGAATCCTCAGACTTCCATCCTTCCCTCGGATCCCCCGTCGGTCGGGCTGCTGACCGAGCATCCTCTCCGTGGGTTTTTTTTCCAGTAAGCTGACAGCTCGCTGGCGCCTTCACACTTCCCTCACGGGTAGCTTCGGCGAGGGCGCCAGTCTCTTCTGACTGCCCCAGGTTCCTTGGCAGCTCCAACTCCCCTCCTCTCTCTCTGGCCTTGCTCCCCTTCAGGCAGCCTCTCATCGCAGCTCTGCTTTGTGCGGCTGATTTAGCACCCCTGTTTCTTCTGCCCGGCCTTCTCAGCCTCTCCCTAGGCAGCCATCTTGCCTCCTTTCCTCCTCCCTTCCCCCCTGCAACTCGCTCAGTTGTTCTCTCCTGCCCCCTAGTGGCAGTCTTCCTGCAAGTTCAGGCTAAGCACTTGGTAGTCCCCAAAGGTGGCCGGGGGGGGCTACACTTGTCGTTGGGAAAGGGAAATTAATCATTTTGTCAATTGGACTTCTCTCAGCAAGGCATATGCTCCATAGGTCCACAGAAGAAGTGAAATGGGCACCAAATCAATTTCTCGTGGGAAATAGTCACAATTTTGGGTGCCATATCGGGCACCCGCCATGCTCCCCAAGAGCCGACTGTGTACCTGATTACTCAGAAAATTGGGAATTATTTTTACAGATTAGTGATCAGTAAATCAGTATGGGGAAATAGCAAAAAAAACAGCTGGTAGCTTGAAAAATGGATACTGGAAGTCAGTATTTCAGGACTGGAAGTCAGAAAATCAGGACATCAGGTAACCTGTTGGGCACTAATCAGGTACAAATTATTTTATTTATTTATTTATTTAAATTATTATTATTATTATTATTATTATTAGCAAGCATTTATATAGCGCCAGCAATGTACCTGGTGCTTTACAAAGTAATTGAATATTGTTTTTATACCACCCCCTCCTGCCTAATGGCAGTACTGCCCTGTACAACATACAAAAACACAAAAATAGAATATGAAAACTATAAAATATCATTCATAAAATTCCCCAAAAAAGAGGTCTGGGCAGAAAGCCTCTATATTAACACACACACCCCACCCGTCCCCCTGACCAAATGCCTGGTGAAAAAGCCAGGTTTTACAATGTCTACAGAAGGAGGGGAGATCTGGAGAGAGGCGTATCTCCATCGGGAGGGAGTTCTGTAGCCACGATGCAGTCGCCAAGAATGCCTGCTCAGAAGTAGCCACCTCCAAGCGGACGTCCCCAGCCCGCTTCAATTAATACTTGAAGGTACTTCATTTAGTTGAGTAACAAAATTTTGATGGGTTTACCTGTTTTTGTGGGGTGCTTGTTTCAGCTTAATCCAGACCCTCCTGTTCTTTTTCTTCCCCTTACATATAGCTGTGCTGTGAGGAAGGTAGTTATTTTCTTCCAAAGCCCATTCAAATGAGATGGAGCTTACACAAAATTGTTCTGGGACAACAGGTGCAGCTGCACATCGTCTGAATTTGCAGGCATGACAGTTGCCTTCTGCCAACATTCGCCTGAACAAGGCCAGCTGAGAGACGTTGGGACCGCTGCTGGCAGGGGTGGTCAGTGCCTCCCTTTGGGAGGGCAGGTTGCCGGACTTCCTCAAAGAGGCAGTGGTGTGGCCTCTGCTCAAAAACCCATCATTTGATATTGACTCCCTCACCAGTTATCGGCTCTTCTCTAACCTTGCCTTTTTAGGGAAGGTTATTGAGAGGGTAGTGGCTCAGCAGCTGCAGGGCATCTAGACCTCACCTGTTATCTGGATCCTTCACAGTCTGGCTTTCGTGCAGGCTATGGCACTGAGACTGCACTTGTGGTTTTGGTCGATGACCTCTGCCATGAATTAAATCAGGGTCATTCGACCCTGCTAATTCTTTTAGATCTCTCGGCTGCTTTTGATACTGTTGATCATGAGATGTTGGTGACTCACTTGCGGGACCGAGATCAGGTGGGCGGGATCGTTCTTGAATGTTTCCACTGTTTCTTGACTGGAAGAACTCAACGTGTAGTGCTCGGAGATTGTTCATCTCCTTGAGACCGCACGTGTGTTGTCCCATAAGGTTCGATTCTGTCCCCATTCCTGTCCAAGGTGTATATGCAGCCATTCTGTGAAGTCGTGAGACGGTATGTGGTGCGGTTTCATCAATATGCTGATGACACCCAACTCTACCTCTCTTTTTCTTCCGACCCAGACCCGGCAGTCTTGGTGCTTATTTGGTGTTTGGCAACTGTGGGGGAATGGATGAGGGCAAGCCGACTGAAGCTGAATTCCAATAAGACGCAGGTGATGATGGTGGGTAAGGCGGTGGATGTGGCGGCCCCCACCATTGATAGGATTTGCCCTCTGCTGGTTCCCCAGTTTCACAATCTGGGCAAGCTCCTCGACCCACAGGTCTGCATGGATCTTCAGGTGGGGGTGGTGGCGAGGAGTGTGTTCTCCCAATTACATCTCATGCATCGGCTTCAGCCATATGTTTTAGACAGTGACTTGGCCACTATCATCCATGCTTTCATTATCTCAAGATTGGACTATTGTAATGCGCGCAATGGTGATGGTTCGGAAACTGCAGCTAGTGCAGAATGCAGCGGCCCATCTCCTTATGGGGTCAGGCTGCCATGAACATGTTACACCGGTGCTCCAGACTCTGCACTGGCTGCCGAACCTATAGTCTTCTGGGCCCGATTCAAGGTGTTGGTGTTGACCTTATAAAGCTCATGGTCTTGGCCCAACTTACCTGTTGGATCACCTCACTCCTCGTGCTCCCCTGTGGTGCGCTGGGAGCGCCAGCAGGTAGGTTGAGCACAGTATATAACTACACGTATTTCCGGGGGGTGGAGGGTGAGAAGCATTATGCACTTGTGTTTAAGGATTCATTAATATGGTATAGATTAAACTCACTGAAGATAGCACAGATTGTTTCATTTTATTATGTTCAATTGGATTGGATTTGTGCCATTTGAAAAGAGCAATATGACCAGAAGAAGTCTGGCACATTTGTCACATAATATTCCCCTAACATGAATTGAACCATTTCCTAACATCACAGGGTAAAAGAAAATCTGTTTCCCTCTCTGTTAACTGTAGGGGGAAATATTGTTGCATGTGTCTAGCTTTAAGGGTTTGAATAATACAAGTGATATGACTTGAATCACTTATTTAGTCCGATAGGAAACCCTTATATTCTTCATCATGCCAGAGTTTGAGTTTATCAACCTGCTGACATGCTGTGTATCCCAAAGCACATCCAGCCTCTTCTGTTACACTTGGAAATCTCCGCAAACTAAAGCACTCCTTGACATTGAGTAATCAGACTTCTGAGTGATCGATCGGACTTCTGAGGTGATGGCCAACTGTTTCCCCATGCACTCGACCAAGAGCCAGGAAAGGGACACCACTGGTACAGGCTGGAAGAACAGATAAAGAGAAACAGCTGCTATTAAAGGGAGGGTGGTCAGACAAAGAGTTAGATTTAAATTCATAGCAATGTTCCTCTTTGTAACATGGAATACTTTAGACATCTGTTCTAAAGTCGAACATTCTACATGAATGGAACTGTTCCCAAAAGGGGTTATATAGCTTGCTTTTTCAGTTGCATTAGTGCTGCAGATTGTAAGGATGGTTTTCAATCACTTTCATTTTCAATATTTTATTATTTATTTATTTAGATGTATCTGCTGCCCTTCCCACAAAGGCTCAGGGCAGCTCACAATCAAACATGAATAACATGTAAACGATAAAACCTCAATAAAATTTAAGCAAGAAAACCTTCCACAGTCCCCCTCAGACGTCCCACAATTCCCCCCCAACCCTAACCACAAGCCTATTCAGTCCCTATCCCCGCCTGCTAAATGCCTTTACGAAAAAAGACGTTTTACACTTTTTAGTTTTATGAGCTAAAGTCAATAGGGAGACAAAGGAAAAAGCAGTGGGAAGAGCAGCTGAAGAAATAAAATAGTGGACAGATGCTAATGGGGGGAGAGCGGGTTCATGTTTCCTGTTCATTTTGCATCGTTAAAGGGTGGTGTCAGGGTAAAACACAGAACAAATGCAAATGTACAGTCTGACCTGTATGCTTCATTGCACCTAAATGGTAAAATGGCATAGAGTAACAGATTTCTAAAATGCCTTATATTATTATTATTATTATTATTATTATTTTATTTAGCATTTATATATAGCACCAGAAATGTACCTGGTACTTTACAGAGAATAAAAGAGACGGTCCCTGCCCAAGAGCGTATGTTGTGTTTCTAGTGCATGATTTAATTTTTAATGTATTTGTACTCTATTTTTTTATTTCATTTAATTTATTTTTCAACTTAAGCACATTTCTGTCCAAAATTTCTGGGTCCCATGCAGACTCATTCTTTATTATTTTCTTTCACTTTAGGTCATTATGCTTTACGGTTCAGTGGAAACGTGAAAAAAAACCCGTATTTTTTTAATCAATCACAAACTTAGGACAGGGCCTTTATAATACATCTGTTGTGTGAACTCAAAACACTAGCAACCTACAAGAACGAGCTTTCATTATATTAGTGGTGAAGATGACTGATTCAGTGACTGGATAATTGACATAAAAAACAAAAACTACAGGTAGGACAAAAAACATTGAATTAATTCATAGTATCTCTTCAGTGGAATTTACTGCAGGTGGAATAATAGTAATAATTAATAATAATAATAAAATTAATGCTGACATGAAGAAGACTCGTCTGTTGTTTCTTCTGGGATTAAACAGCTGTCGGCATTGTTTAATGACATCAAATGCATGCATTAAAATTCTCTCATTCCTGAGCCCATATAAGACATTGCTTGGAAAGCCCCATCGCATCCTTCTTCATGAAAGAATGGAAATCCAAGGAAAGATACCCAGCACTTATTAAAAAACCACAGACCGGAGCTTCTGTTGATGGAATCTCATAATGAGTAATTAAGCTACTTTGCAGAAGTCAGCGCTGTCACGTTAGCAACTGGGTATTTTCATTCCCCTGTGGATGCAGCTGGGAAAAGACTCATAAGGTGATAAAGGCATGGGGAAAAAAACAGAATTGTTTCAGAAATAGCATCTTCCTGCAGCTCAGGGGTTTCTGTGCAAAACTCTCTAGTTAAAAATTAGCCTCCAGTAATAACCTTCTAGCTGGTGTGAAAGACACTTTGTGAAAACACTCCTAGTTTAGACCATCAGAGGAAACACATGAAACCATGAGTTCTCCCCCCGCCCCCCAATTTTCTTCCCTCTCTCAAGAGGCTAACAATGGCAAGGACTTTTCTCAGCCTGCCACTTTGTGAATGGAAGTTTTGAACACCAGATATTGCAAACAGGTGCATTATGACTGTAACTAGCTTTCTTTGGGGGAAAGAGAATGAGAGGGTACATCAGTCTAAATTCCTTGCTGAAAAGCTCACATTGCAACTCGCATGTTGTTGTTGTTGTTTCCTTGAGAATTCCAGGTTCTGAATTCTGACCACTTGAATAGTATTTTCCTCTTTTTCTTCCCATGTGTCCCTTTGTGGCTGGTGGTTACACAATTGGGGTGATCACAATGTGATTCTCTCAAGGAGCTTTACAATTTTTGGAGACAAAAGTTAAGTAACAAGCTATACTGCATTGACTATTTTCAGATGTTTAAACGGATGCCATTAAAAAAACAGTGAGCTTTTGTTCTCACTTACCACTGAGGAAAAACATCTCCGTTATAATAAGCATGAATGTGCTCTCTCTGCATCCCTTTTAAACCATCTAAAATTTTGGGAGATGCCTGTCTTGAGATTGACAGGACAGGGCATGAGGTAATGGGTTCAATTACTGGTATAGGTTAAATTTGGGGGGAAATTTCTTAACACATTAGGAAAATTCTAGGGATGGGCGAACAGAATGCAGTTTGGATGTTCAGGCTCGATGGTTCGGTACAGCCGAGTTCGGGTTGGCTGAACAGTCAAAAACAGTGATTTTTTTGATCCTGAAAAGATGCTTTTCCTGCCCCCGAATTCATCCAAACTAATCCGAACACGACCGAACTGTTCGGTAGTTCGAGAGTTCAGTTCGGATGTTCGGTTCGGATGTCCGAACAGACTGAGTTTGGTTTGAACATCTAAACCACGTTCGCCCACCTCTAGAAAATTCAGTACTGGAATAGGCTGCCTTCGGGAGGCTGTGGAATCTCCTAGAGTTTCTAGAGGTTTTCAAGAAAATACTGGACAGAGATGCTTTAGGTATACATCATCCTCTCTCAGGCAGGGGGTTGGCCTCAATAGTCCTTTAGGTCTCTTCCACCTATTCAATTTGGGGATTCTCTGTGGGTAAAAACACACATGATTGTGGCTCCCCATAGTCCACTGTGGCCCAGGACCCACCAGCACATCTGTTTACGCACCGCCAGATGTTAGCTTGGGACTACATGGGGCAGGTAGGTGGCTAGGCCGGACTGTGTCCTGGAAAAAATTCAGAGGACACAGCCCAGAATAAGGGCTAGTACATGTGCTTAGCCTTGCCATACCCGCCTTGGGGCAGGGGCCTCTGTGGCCGAGCACCATGGCTGGTTGCCATAGCTGTCCGTCATGGTAGGGGGCAGGACAGGGATGGGGCAGGCCACACGTTCATTGAGCTGCCTGCCCTACCCAGGCCATGTGGACAGCGGGATGACTCTTTGGTTGTGGGCACATTTGTTTGGTGCTCCTCCCCTACCCGGGCTGTGTTGGCTGCGGTTTCCCGCTCCGGGTTGGAGAGCCATCATGCCACCTGTCTGTTTGTACCCTGTGTAACCTGCATCCAAGTAACAGTATTTGTACACAAATACCCGCCCCCCTTTTTTGCATTCCTCTACCCCAGTAATACAATAACATCAAATTAAACCCAATGAAGAAAGCAATTTAATAAAATATAGATTCAAATGATTTGATATTTCTGAGAGTTCATGGTAATTTTCTTAATGCACTAGAATAAAGCAGGTAAATGAATAACTAGCTTCCAGACCTGATAATGAATTATGTTGTGTCACCTTAACAAACACCTTAATTGAACAATACATGCAATGTCCTTCCTAACACACAGTGTATCTATATTAGGAATATCACTGCTGAAAAAAAGTAAACCTTTCAATTCTCAAGGCATTGTACTGGGATTAAAGACAAATCCTGTGCATAAGCAATGCCAGGTGTAAGTACAGAGCTGCCCTTTATTATGGCTAATAGAAACAAAGCCAGTTCCTTTTTGCCTCAAATGAATGACAGAAATTTAATAATTTGAATCTATATTATGTATGCCAAGAGGATTATTTTATATTGCCCAAGTGCTAGGTTTAGATTGGGGTGGGGAACCTCAGGCCTAAGACCAAATGTGGCCTGCGGCACGTTTTTCTGTGGCCCCTTTCCAGTTTTTGGATCTGGCTACAGGGACCGGTTCTTACAAGCTCTGGAAAACCGCTCCGGGAGAAAGGCACCCAAGGATAGGGAGAGAGATCCACCGCACAGGTCCATGATCTTGACTTAAGTGCAGCCTTTGAGCACTCCTGCCCCCAACTTCTATGCAACCCCCAGAGCTTGTACTAATTTAGTTATAAAACGTTGCGTGGCATGTCTCCTCAACAGAGCATTATAATGAGGTTGCCCTGTATATGATATGCCACTGTGATCGTGACCTCACTGGCAGATGGAGCATCTCCATTCAGGGTCACGATCTACCAGTTTGGAACTTCTGCCTCGGCTCATACTGTGGGCAATCTATTAGCTCCAGTCCCCAGTGCAAGATGCAGGAACATTTTAATTGTGTGATGAGTATCATTATCTCCACATTACAGATTGAGAGTTTTTGGAACCGTGGCCACAGTATCTAGCCTGGAGCTGGTATACCTGTTTGGACTGCGGCATTTGCTTTGTTTTATCATTGTTGTTATTAACTGGACCCTGACACAAGGGAGTCCATGAAATTGATTAGGGATGGGCGAACAGATCGCGGTTCGGGTTCGGCCGTTCAGTTCAGCTGCGTTCGGTTCGTCCGTTCGGTTCATCCGTTCGGTTCAGCTGTGTTCGGTTCATCCGTTTGGTTCGACAGTTCATTTAGTTCGCCGGGTTTGGGTTCGGCCATTCGGGAAATGTTATGGGTGGGGTTTTTTGTTTTTTTATATGGTTTTTTTTGTTTTTTATATGGTTTTATATGGTTTTCTTTTGTTTTTTATTTGGTTTTTTTGTTTTTATAAGGGGTTTTTTATTTTTTATTTTTATCTAATATTATATATGTCGATCTACACTAAATCTAACTGCTATTAACTATTCTAAATGCTATGAACTAAATGGATTATCTAATAAGTACACAGGCCTACTCCTACAAACACTAAAACTAAATCACTAACGCTATCTCTATCACTAAGCTAGCTCCTCAAACTACTATCCCTAACCTATCTATCTATCTATCTATCTATCTATCTATCTATGGGATGGGGGGGAATCACAAACACAAGGTTTCAGTTTAAGGTTTAAGTTTCATTTCAGTACAAAACTGAAATGAAACTTAAAGCAATCTAATAATCCTACTCAACGTCTGCTGTTCAGGAACAGTGACTAGCTCAGAAGGTGTTGGGAAGGGGAGAGGCAGATAGTTTCATTTCTTGCAAGCCTCTCCACCCCCGGTGCCTGGAAGTCTGCCCCTCAGTGACTAGTACTACCCCTCCCTGTCACCTTACAGTGAACCTTTTTTTGCCACCCGAACTCACCCGAACGTGACCCAAACTGACCAAACTCTTCAGCCATTTCACCGTTCGGTGTTCGGTTCTGGTCAGTATGTTTGGGTTCGGGTTCGCGTTCGGTCGTCCGAACAGGCCGAGTTCGGACCGAACTCCGAACTTCCGAACCGCGTTCGCCCATCCCTAAAATTTATATCTGGCTGTGCTTGTGCCTTCTTAAAGCTGGCAGAGACAGTCCTCCAGCCTACAGGCTCAAAGAGTTTAAGGAACTTGTTCAAGGGTGTAAAGCGCAGGAACAAGACTATTAACAAGATCTTCTGTCTTCCAGCTACAATATAACCAGTGTAGCTGTTCCAACTGTGCACACTCCTTCTAAAAAGAGTACCTTAAATAATAATATACATCTGTGTCCACGTGCATATAAAATCCAAATATGGCATCTTGTTTTGCTTTGGAAAAAAGTTTATTGCTTGCAAATCTCTGCATTCTCTCAGAGAACTCCCTTCCAGAGAAAAGTTGTCTGTTTAGAAAGATGCTGGCAACAACTGCCGCTGACAACCGACTCTGCTTGAAACAGTCTCCTTCTGTGCCTCCGTGTAGGAAAGGCTCTGCACATTGATCTATGGATTTTTCATTTGCTTTCAAATAGTCCTACCTGTGTCTGCAAAATGCGAATAAGCAAAGTTTGAATCAGTTTGACTTTGAAAGCCCAATTTTGAGCAATTACCTTGGGGAAAAAATACATCTCCTTTTGACTAAATAGATCTGTCAGAAAGAGCTAGACGCCAGTATGCCAGCACTGAAATACATGTGTGTGCTAGTAAACCGGACCCAGCCAATTAAAAATCAAAATGTTGGCTGCAGTCAGTTCACAGGAAGACTTATGTAAGTTCATTTTCATAGTGTGTGTGTATGTGTCTTTAGACTTTAACTGACAGATTCCCACAGTGAATAGACTAGGGAGTTATCAATTATATGGTTAGCTGTGCACTGCAATTCTATGCTCTGTGGCTTTCTGACAGAAGTAGGCAAAAAAGAGATAGAAGGAGAATAATTTTGCTTCAACAGGACTGTTAATATTTCAGTCTGGAAACCTCAAATCATTTTTAAAAGTCTGAGAAATTGGTCATGTAAGCCTAGCTGCTACAGTTTCTTAAGATTATACTGAATGGGATCAACTTCTAGTTGCCCCAAAATAGCACATACCAACTTTTAGTAAGCTGTAATATATGGGGTTGCTGAATACTTATATTTAAAGTATAATAATTAATTTCAGCTATTTGTATGTAAGAGTTTGAACTATCTTTTGGCCAATTGTCTTATATTGTCAATTGTCTTGCCCACGTGTTTTATGTAGCCAATAACATTTTACTGAAGATGTCTTGTTATCAGCTGTTTTCAATATATAGTTTTTAAATCATCACTAGACACTAAATCCAACCTGGAGTTGAAGTACATAAAACTGAGTGAGTTTTTTGTTATTGTTGCTTAGAATCAGTGTGCGTGTCAGTTTGGTAGGACATTTACACTCATTAAATGTTTGCAGTTGGCACAAAACCATATAGTGCAGTACTGCGTTCTTAGCCACTGCAGATGTGTTAGTTTGCTCTTGACAAGGAATGTGTATCTAGCCTTGTTGTGATGGCCATCAGAGGCAATAAACTTGTTAAACAAACTAGACAAGGACCTGGGGCACCATTTGTTGATGGATATTGTGTAGATTTCTCTTTACAGTGTGACTAGCATCCATATCACATGTTCTCCTTACTGCTAGGACATCCAGGCTTTTCCATGTGCGAGGACTGTCTTAATAATTTGTACCAAATTGACCAAATTGCAGCTACCCTGAGGAAGTGCAGATGGTGGGGCCAATCCCATGGCCTTCGGATCCCATGTGCATCCCCGGCCGCGTGGCACAGTGTGCCTGCAATGGAAGTGTGCAAGATTCCTGTATTGGCGTGCATGTGCGCGTGATCCATGGGGTATGGGATCAGTCGCGTTGGATGCTGCATTGGACTGATCCATCTTGGTCCATTTATATTTCTTTGACCCACTCAAAATACCATGAAGCATGGTTGCTGGGTTCAGCAATTTTCATATACTATACGTTGGTGCAAGGAAGTATTTTGCAGTGTTCAGAAAGAGTTTGGGTGAAATCCTTCTTCTGTTGAAGTCAGTGGGGCCGATCCCATGCCCTGTGGATCGCCCGCGGTTTCCGCGCACTGGCAGTGGGGGTGCCCGGGGGATCGGCCCCAGTGTTGATACTCTCATTCACTGATATGCTCTGTGTTTCTGTCTTCATGTGTGTCTAACTCCATTTTCTTTTCCTGTTACTTGTTCACTGTAGGCAGGGCCCCATAATCAAATCACTGAGTTTCCTCATTGCCGCCAATGGGAAAAATGAGCATGATTACCCAACAACAGGTTCCTATTTCAGAACAAAGTCAGAAGAAAGGGTAAGATGTTCGGGTCAAGCAAGATTGGAAAAAATCATCTGCAAATTTTACCCATGAAAATAATAACCAGTATATGTTGCCTTGTGTATTGTTTGTGACTGAGAGACCCAGTCATGTACAGGTGCCCCACTGTACATGGGGCTCTTCCAGTGTGTAACAGAATGACAGCCCCTTTGCCTGAGTGTATAGCATAAATAAAAGCAAACAGACAACAGGTAACACAATGGAACTGAAGACCAAACAGCAGCAATGGGTAAATAGACAGATGGGACGGCAGCCCTGCCTCTACTCCACCTCACCCCCAGGTGGCCCGTCTAGCTAAAGGCCAGATGTGCAGGCAGAGCAGAGGCAGTATTCTCCGCTTCAGCTGCACTTGAGGTGCTCTGGAGCTTCCCGGAGCATCCCGGAGCCCTACAAGCAGAGCGGGCTTGTCAAACCCAGGGCACCAGCACAAGGCAGAGCTGCTGACTGTCAGCTCGGCAGACGGCTGCTGCATCTCTACTCTTGACTGGCAATTGCCCGGGCAATGCCATAGAGTTGCAGGCAGCAGCCTAGAGCATTGTACAATCCGCCCGCGAGAAGAAGGCGCCAGGCAGGCAGACGATGGGCCGTGGCAGCTGCTGGGTTCACATAAACCCAACCCAGGTGGTGTGTGTTCCTCAACACCAGGCTGCTTACCGTACTGTTGAGAATTACCAGTGTTCATGGGTAGAGACCCTTTTCCTTCGAAGAGGCCAATTTGAAAATTAGTACAAGCTCTGAGGGCTGCATGTAATTTGGAGACAGGGATGCTTTGTGGGGTTTTTGGTTCTGTTAGTACATGAACAATAGTACCAATATTGCTGAAGTACCATAACCAAAATATTGAAATACCAAACAAACCAACCCCCAAAACTGGGGGAAAAACGTAACAAAATAACTGAAACAGGTTCCTGTTGGAGTGTAAACAGAGATCAGTTGTTACTTAAACCTCCGTTTCCACTTTGAGGTACCCATTTCAGCTCTCCTCTTAAGAGTTTTGGTTCCTCTGATAGAGTCTCGTCCAAACCTAGAGAAGAACCATTTTTGACTTAAGATTCAGAAGGCTCTGGTAACTCACATGAAGAAAAGCTGAGCTCATAAAAGGATACTTGCAATTCTGGGATGAAATCTGAGAAGAGTTTGTATTTTGATGACACCAAGCTTAATCTTTAATTTAACCTTGAACTCAAGGACTGACCTAAATATAATCCAGAATAGTGCTAATTTATATTTCTTTTCAGGCGGACTAGCAGGTTTCCATGGGTTGTGCTCAATAGCCCTCTCTTTAATGACACAGTCTGTTTTTCATTCTCTCCTAATCACTACAAAAATAAATCGTTCTGTGCAGCAAACGTCCAAATTAACACAGCCTGGTTTCCGGAGGGACAAGACTCAATGTAAGTGAGTGGGATTTCCCAGTTACAAAGTGGGCCATTCCCCCAGTCCCTTTCCAGGTTGCATCTCTTGTTTAAACAAACAAACAAACTTAGTTCTTACTTACATTTTGGCCTTCTTTTCCTCTACCAACTTTGGTTGAAATCAGCATGAAAGAACAAAAGTTAATATGAGGGGACATCCCTGACAGAAACCCCTTGGGTTTGTATTATAACCTTACAAGATCTTACAGTAACTGTGAAATAGGGGAAGCAAAGCAGATGTCTTGTGTGGGAGCACAATTAAATTTGGGTCTCTAAGATGCTGCATTCTGGGCGGGTGAACCAGATGGGATGTAATGGGGAAGCTTTAGGTGACAGTTCTGTGCCTTCCGAGTATTCATCCCAAGGTGCTCTTCTCTGTCAATTATGTATTTAGATTTTTTTTTCTGGCACTTTCAGAGATATTATTAAACTTCTGGCTGCTAGCCTTTTCTCTCTCCCCCACGCCCTCACGCAGATGAATGTTACGGAAGGACATCTGCAAACACACATGGCAAACTGATGGTTAAGCAAAAGGAAGGCTAAAAGGGATACACAAGATGGACTTGCAAGGTGGTCCAAGGAAGATGTTTAAGCATGTTCCCCATCAGAAAGAGAGAGGAATCAGTATTGTAGGTGGGGCATAAATAGTCATTGTTAAAATAATGCGAATCTATTTTTATCTGAACTTATAAGGAAACCGTGGTGCTAAAAAAACTGTTGACTTAAAGTGCAGAGAGAGCAAGCAAATGCTTTAGAAACTCTAATTTTGAGGATCCCACACCCTATGTCATTTTATGGACCACTTCTCCACAGGCAGCCAAGGCCTCCTTTCTCCCACAGAATCTTTAAAAAAAAAATATATGTTTTACTTTATGAAGGTCCTTTCCCCTGATAAGTGGCTCATCATCTAAAAATCACCCAATGAACACCTCATTCCTTCCTCATCCATGCTGCATTTTATGCTGTTTTTCGTTTATAATTTGTCATATAAATGCACACTTTCCCCTTCTTTTGGCAAGGAACTCTAACTTTTGTGGCAGGGCCAATGTGTGTTTAAATGACACATTTCCCTGGCTTTTAGGTTTGATAATTTTGCCGAGATACCGACGTTAACTTGCAGCAATGAGTTAAACACGACAAAGGAAAATCAGTTTGTTTGCGGTAAAGCCAAGGATAACGGCGCCTAAACTTTTACAATTTTTGGGGGGGAGGGATGGGATGATGGGGAGAGAGGCACTGAAAATTGCTTTTTATAATTAAAAAGGGAATCTCAGATGTTTTATATCTTGAATATTTACAATAAAACCTTCAAGTGCTTGTCAAGAGGGTAATGTGTCATTAGCAGGAGCCTTTGCGCCTCTTCTCCTCTTGGACATGACAGTGCAGCAGGATAAGAGAAGAGTAATTATAGTTCAGCAGGGCTGCCAGGTGTGATAAATGAGTAATCAGCACACAGGAGCCCCAGTCCTCAAAGGAGGACTATTACAGTGTTATCAGCTGCAGGCCTGGGTGTACGGCGGCCTCAGACAGAGACAGGGCCCTATGCTGTTCAATTCAGCACGCTACCTCCGAGACCTTTGCTGTCTTTTTTTTTTTTTTTCCCCCACTGGCTTCTTTGTGCTGCTGCCACAGGAGTGGGGTGGGAAGGAGACGGTTGTGATTCTAGCATCTGCCTTTTGCTAATATTTATATAACACATTTTCATGCTCCTTCCGATAAAACCTATATTGGTGCCTTTTACGACTGTTTGTGACCGAGTGTCGTCTGCACCTAACTTCCGATCTAGACTTATTCCACCTTGCAGACTTTGCCCTTCACCTTCTTTATGTTTCTGCATATGTGTGTATTTGTGTGTATTTGTTCATGAAGGACCAGGTATACATTTGTTTACCTCCAGCTGCCACTCGTGTGAAGATTTCTCTGGCAACAAACTTCAACCAAATCAGCTTCCTGATATTCCCAAAGTCTTGTTCACATTGCTTGCATCTACTGGGCACAATCCAGAAATCATGCATTAGTGGCTTCCACGTGATTTACGTGCATGCCAACATCCCCGTAATGGGGTTGGCACGGGTTGAATACACACGATCATCCACAAGCTTTGAGATCGGTCCTACTGTGTTGCAATGCTAACTGTTTTTCTCATTTTCCTGCCAGTCAAAATATTATGGTCCTCTTGACATGATTCATTTGTTTATTAAGGCCGGCAATGGTGACATATCAAAACTGACCAAAGTGTTTGGTTAAATTAAAACCTAATTGAAGCAAGCAGTGGAACATTGATCCTTCTGTATTTTCTCCCCCTCAAGGTTCAGCATTGCCAACCATGAGTCTAGAATAGGGATTTATATTTTAAAACAGTTAAACTTATGAAAAGTGGATCATTTGTTTCTTTTCTCTCTCTTTCTAATAATTTGCTGTTAAAGAGAAGGACATAACGTTGCTTTTAAAAATAAACAAATCGTGGCCCAACACTTTTTGATGCAAAGGATATTTGAATGATACTTGCATTTGTATCGGTAAATGTATTTTAACTGGAGCTCTGGCAATAGTCACAAAAATTATGACTCCAGCACAAAGCTTCGTATCTAACAAATACATTGTTCTTATCAATGAGATCAGATTTCAGAAAGAAAAAAAAATTGAATCTGAGGAATGAGGCGTTGCTTTGTGAACAGATAACCTTGCAGGCATGAACTCGCAAACCTGAATAAAAGGATGTCTCTATGAAATAATCTGTGCATAAGTGCAATCAGGTCAGACTGTAATAGACGACAGGGGGTGGAATCAAAAGGGGAAAAGCTCATTTCATCACAGTTAATGGCAAGGAAAAGAAGGCAAGGAAGGACTTTCTTTGAAGCGGAGCTGTTGCGACAAAGACCGGGGCTTTGGCGTGTCATGCACCATTTGCCGTTGCACTAGCGCTCTTTTCAAGAGCTGTGAAGCCATTATTGTAATGTGGAGAAAAAAAAAGAGTAGAAAGAAATACTCCCTCCTGGTCATGGGAAGGGCAAAGGAGGTGCAGGGCTTTTTCCCCCTTCTTTACATGCTATTTGCGCAGGGAGGTTTGTGGATTCCCTCTGGTAATACTCCACTGGGATTCAAGAAAGATCACAGTGCCCTTATAAACAACTCTGCTTGGCACTGTTTACCTTCTTTTGTGACTTTGCTGCCTGAGTAGGAGGACACAACTATTAAAGGCCCAACGGTGGCTAATGTTTACCCACTTTTTTGTCTTTCAAAATGTGTTGACCTTTAGAGTACGCTACATTTAAACTTTTGCAGGAGGGGAGAGAACTTGGTGGTTTTTTTTGCTTTTTTCAATTAAAAAGAAAATATATAACATAGTGCAACTAAATCACTGTCAAAATGCTTGTGAAACCTGCAATTTACTGTCTTTTGAATGTAGATATATAGCACAGTGTTATGCTGAAGTTACCTGCCAGGTGTGACAATTCCTATAGTCTGTAGATTTTCTGTGTATTTAAATAGAGAATCCTTTGTTCAGAAGCATCATGGAACAGTTCTAATTGCAAACTGAATACTTTGTAAATGAATGAAACCTGGTTATAACTTGGAGGCTTAATAAAATGGGTCATCTAATAAGTGAAGGATAAATATAGATGTAAAACGCCACCACAAATGTCTTTTAAAATACGCACACGCCAAATGTATTTCAGAACTGGCTTGTTCTTGTATAGTTTATGGGTAAAGCAAGATTACACATACAGCCCTGCAGATGATTCCCAGGATTGCTAAACTGTGAAGAACAGGAGTGACATTCTGGTCTTCAATAAATCACTATAAAAATGTTTATGAACCCTGCAATTTACTGTCTTTTAAATGCAAATTGAAAGGGGCATCATTGCAAGTGTAAAGGAGACCCGCATTGGCCTAAAGGAATTGTATAAACGGTGCAAAAAATAAAAGCAAGCGGGGCTTCTGCAATTGTGTGATCCTCAATGGTTCTATTTCCAGAATGCGTTCTCATTTATACTTCTGCAACAGCTTTGTTCATTTAGTAAAGAGATCTCTGTGAATTGCAGGAACGTGTTTAGAAGCATTATATTTCATAGAACCTTGGAGGGGGGGGGTTATATTTTAATTTGACATGTGGCAAAATAGGGGAGAGGTATCAGGTGCCAGTACATTGGTTCTTAAACCAGAAGGTAATGGGGTCGGGCACGCACACACACACACGCACACACACACGCACACCACACACACACACACACACACACACACACACACACACACAGCCGAAATGCAAGTTTCTCTTCATAAAGGAAACTCTGACATAGAAGCAGATTCAATTGTTTTCTACTCAAGAAACATAGTTATCTCAAAGGTATGTCACACATGTCTCTTCCCAACTAACACATATAACTGTACTTGCTTATGGACATACTGGAGTTGCAGAATTCTTTTGCTTTTCCAGAAAGGAGCTGAATTTCTGTAATCCAGTACTTTGGAAAGGGGAGTAGTGAGGAAGAGGGTGGCATGGCTTCCCCCTGTAGGTTTAACAGGGCTACAGTGGAGTTTGCTTGTGCTAAATGTGCCATTAAAAACAGTTTGACTTATCACCTTCCGTGCTTGGCGTGGCAGGGGTTTGGCGGCGCTCCCTCCTCCAGGAAGAAGATGCGAGGAAAGGAAGCAGTCGTCGCATCGCTGCATCAGGCAAGGAAGGGGAGGGGCCGAAGTGGTTGCTCAGTAACCAGGACGAGGTGACAGGGACCCTCGCGATATGCGGGATTCCCGGGCGCCATTTTAGTTTCCCTGCTCGCCCGCTTCATTTTGGTCATGGCGGGGAGCAGGGAAAACACGCACCCACCCACCCGCACCCTTTTGGCAGCCCCACGTAGAGCGTGTTGCAGTAGTCCAACCTCGAGGTGATGAAGGCATGGATAAGGGTGGCCAGGTCAGGCCTGGAAATGTATGGGCACAGTTTCCTCACCAGATACAGCTGGCGGAAGGCAGTCTTGGCTACCGCCTCCACCTACCGATCCAGACGGAGACCCGAGTCCAACACCACCCCCAGACTCCAAACCTGCTGGGCAATAGGAGGACGGACCCCCACACAAGGGGGACCAGAACCTCCCCCGCCCTCCCCACCACCATCACCTCTGTCTTATCGGGATTAAGCTTCAGTCTGCTCTGCCTCATCCAATCTGCCATGGCCTCCAAACATTGGGAAAGCAATGAGGCAGCAGGACCTGGGTCAGTTGAAAATGAGAGGTACAGCTGAGTATCATAAGCATATTGGTGACATCGCACCCCGAACCCTCTCACAATCACCCCCAGGGGCTGCATATACACATTAAACAATAGTGGAGACAGGATCAAACCTTGCGGAATGCCAGTGGATAAGGCTCGGGGGCTTGATGTTTCAGCCCCCAGCACCACCCGCTGGCTTCTCCCCAAGAGGAATGAGTGGAACCACCCAAGTACAGTCCTGTCCAGGCCCCCCAGGTCTTGCACCCGTCTCAACAGCAGCCCATGGTCCACAGTGTCAAAAGCAGCCAAGAGATCTAGCAGGATCAGAAATGTTGAACATCCTGCATCCATTTCCCAGCGGAGATCATCCACCACAGCCACCAGCGCCATCTCAGTACCATAGCCGGGGCGGAACCCAGATTGAAAAGGGTCAGGGAAACCAATGTTGTCCAAATGATCCTGGAACTGCAGTGCCACTGCCCGTTCAATAACCTTCTCTAAAAAGGGAAGATTAGAGACAGGTCGATAGCTGGCGAGTGCGTCCACATCCAGAGATGACTTCTTCAGCAGGGGGTGCACCCAGCCTCCTTGAGACTGGGCGACAGCCTCCCCTGCCGAAGGGACGCGTTCACTACCCTCGCCAGCACCGACCCCAAAGTCTCCCTGGAGGCTTTCACCAACCAGGAAAGGCACGGATCTAATTCACAACTGGTGACCCTAACAGACCCCAGAACATTCACCACATCGGCTGGCGTCACTTCCTGAAACTCATCCCAGAAAGTTCTACCGGACAGCGCCTCTATAACCTCATGCTCCTCGCCTACTGCTTCCAATCTGGTGTCGAAGTTACTCTGGATCTGAGCAATCTTGTCTACGAAGTAGGTGGCAAACTCTTCACAGCGGGCCTGGGACAAGTCCCCGTCCAGGCAGAGGGAGGCCGGACTGACCAGCCCCCGCATCACCCAGAACAGCTCCGCTGGATGCGACTTCGCAGACGCTATGAGGGTAGCAAGGAACTCCTTCCTTGCTGTCCTCACAGCTTCAACGTAGGACCACAAATGGGCCCTATGGCGAATTCGGTCAGATTCAGAGCAAGTCCGACGCCAGCGTCGCTCTAACCTCCTAACTACCCGTTTCATACACCGCAGCCCCTCAGTAAACCAAGGAGCCCTGCGGTGACGAGACAGAGGGAGAAGACGTCTCGGAGCCACCCTGTCAATAGCCCCCTGCAGACAGATGTTCCAATGCCAGACAAGCTCATCGACAGAGTGGCCGTCCGCGTCTAAGGTTAATTCCTTCAGAGCCTCCTGGAACCGTTGCAGTTCCATCAGCCTCCGGGGGGCATGGAACCAACCTAACTGGTCCATTCCCCTTCTGGAGGAGGTGCACTGAGAGACTGGCCTGTAGGAGATAATGATCCGTCCATGACAAGGGCGTGACCCTCACATCCTCTTCAGTACATGCTCTCTTCTGTACTCCCTTATCCTGAGCTCAGTTGTTCAGTGCTTGGAAGGTAGGGAACTGAATCCGGGGTCAGGGTGCAGATCTAGGAATTGGTAAGAGGCTAAAGAAATCTAGCTTTGGCCTCCGGTCCTGAGCTCCACCCCATCGCCCCACCCCATTTCCTGTATAGAATATTCACAGCTGATAGTATGTACGCTTTCTGTTCTTTCTCAAGACATCAAACTATTTCTTTTTTCAAAGACATTAAGCAGCATTGGGTTCACATGACCATCGTGCTGCTGTATCTATTCTTTTCCCCTGTTGTAGTCTGTGAATATAATCATTGACTGCTACTCTACTAATGTTTCTCTTTTTCCGATTTTTTAGGTACCACTTCGTTTTAGGGGGAGGTGTGGATGTGTGATCTCTGGCAGCTCTTGACTTAAACATACATATTTGGCACTGTACTGTTTCTTCTTCCCAGCCTGGCCCCAGACTGCTCTGCCAACCAGAAAGGATGACCATAGAGAGGCTGGGGCACTTGGGAAAGCTGATATGCGGCTCAATTAGCCCCCCCACTCCTGTCCCTCTTCCCAAGGTCCAGAAGACCCGACTGCCCCAATTCATAGTTCTCCTTCCTCCCCCCCCGGAGGTCTCTGCCACCCCTCCAACTTTACCCCTCCACAGCACATGCCTTCAGGTTGCTTCCCCTCAGGTCCACTCGGCGTCCTTGCTGCCCCATGATCTTGGTGTCCTCCTCCCAAACCTGTACGTTTTTGCCATTTTCTGAGAAATTCTCTGGAAAAAGGAAAATCTCTGGTTTTCTCTGGTTTTCCATTACAAAGGGAAGGTCATCAGGTTTTTTTAGCTTTAAGTTTTTTGTTTGTTTATTTGTTCGGATTATACCCCGCTCTTCCCATTAAGATTCAGGGTGACGTATAACATATATAAGCTTCTAAAAAAAATCTCCTTAACCCCCTCATCCTCAATCCCACCCAATCCTATCTGTGCCTGCCAAACACCTGGCCAAACAGAAAGTTCTTTCACTGCTTCTGGAAGATGAGCAGGCTTGGGCTTAGATGGATCCTCAAAAGAAAGGAAGTTCCATAAATGTGGAATAGTAATTGAGAATGCCTCTCGGCGCACCCTTGTTGTGGAAATGTCATGGACAGATGATAGCTGCAAAGGGCATTCCCAGATGACCTCAGAGGTCATGCCAGAACTAGAGGTGGTCTTTTCAGATACTTTGGTCCAAGCTGCTTAGGGCTGTATAGCTCAAAACCAGCACCTTGGATTGTGCTCCGAAAGCTATTAATAGTGAATGCCATTATGTGGCTAGATGACAACAGAGCACATTGGGGTTCTCAAGAAACTAAATTGCTGAATCCCACTATGATATTTATTACAAAAGGTTCTTTAAAAAGCTTGAGGCATGAGCTTCATTCAACAGGTGAGCAAGGGAGTTACGTCTGTGTTTATGTTGCGTGACATGTCAGTGCACTAGGTTTAAGGGGCATGGGCACTGGGATGGGGGCACAAGAAGTGTGGTTGCGCATACACACACACAGCTCCCACCTGACCCCTACCTCTTCTGAACATCATGATGCTTGGAAAGAGGCGTGATCACATCAGAAAGGGACGGGACAAAACAGCTCTCCTGTCTCTTCCTCCACTGAATGTAATTCTGCCAGTGTCCTTAAGGGGGTGCCAAATCCTTGTTCACAACTAATAGCATCATTGTCCATCTTTACTCACTCTCACTTGCACATTAGTGTCCCCCGTCTGCCACTACCCATCACATCTGCTGTGGGTAGCTAGGACTTAAGAGTAGTCTGGCTACTCACATGTAGGCTTCAGGTACGGGGAAGCATTCCATGTTGTCACATCGCAGGCAGCAGCCCAAAAGCTGGTTGCGCTGCACCCAATAAGACTTTGGCACTAACTACCATTTGGCGTAGCACTTGGGCATGCCACTTGTTTGGCATGCCCTTCTGCCCCTGGCAACTGGGGATGAGACACAGGTCTCCAGCAAGTTTCAGATTCACCATGTGCCCCACAGACCAGCATATCTGTAGTGATATGAATCTCGCATCTCTTCACTCTCTTTATGGATCTACGTTGTAGGGTTCAAAGATGCCTGCAACATGTGACATCACAGCCCCTAGGAGAAATGCTAGGCTGTGGTTTAAGGTACTTTGACGTTGAGGAGAATGGTTTGATCTTTTTAGTAAAGGTCCATATTTATTTGTCTGCCCGTTTTGACCCAAGGCAGAGATGTCTCTGCAGAACTGATCATGTGTTAAAGCAAAGTTAAAATTTTCCTGGAAGATCAGTTCAGAAGATCTTAGCTAACCAGCGGGAAAATGATGATTTGTCCGTCTATGCATTCCTAATGTACTCATCAACATGCATGCCTGGCCACAAATGCAAACAGCTGAGAATTATGC
Organism: Sphenodon punctatus; assembly: GCA_003113815.1. Lineage (NCBI taxonomy): Eukaryota > Metazoa > Chordata > Lepidosauria > Sphenodontia > Sphenodontidae > Sphenodon > Sphenodon punctatus. The sequence continues at coordinate 18,991,045 of QEPC01000412.1, read as the reverse complement.
CGGATGCATATGCAGTCGTATGTTATTGACTCGGCAGCCTATGTAACATGGAAACATTCTGAAATTTCCAAAGTCTATCAGCATGGAAACATTTCTGAAATTTCCAAAGTTTTATCATCCTTTCACATTTCGCCTCTTGACAGGAATCACTTGTTCATTAAAGTCCTGGTTTTAAATTGCCTCTACTCTTTGGAATCACAAGTTAAAATGCTGAAAGAACTGCCTGCGTGAGCTGGGATCCATATAGTTTACTATGCAAGGTCTTCAGGATGAGTACCTGAAAGCCGTGACCTTGTCTTCTGCCACTGAACATTTGGGATTCTGTTGCAGATTTGTTTAGGGTGCCATCCTCTGGCTGCCCAGTTCTGTCAATAGTCCTTTTAAGTGAATGTTGGTTCTAAGGACTAGCTCTGAAACGAAACAGTCCGAGGGGTGGGGGTTGTGTGTGTGGTTTTGGGGGGAAGCAGGAGGAGGAGGAAGAAGAATTGTCCGTGCTGTAGTTGCATATTACTGCCCTTTCCCCCTTTCACAGTTGTGCAATTCCCCACTTGTCCCCTTGGTTAACAGTCAACACCTTCTTTGTGACTGTCGTAGAGTGTCATACCTCCCAACAGCCCCTATTTAGGAGGAGCTGTTCCTCTTTGGGTGCTGAATCCAAAACACCCTGGTTGCTTGCCGTGTAAAGCACTTTAATAAGCAATAGGAAGATGATGGATTGTCAAGAATTTAAGTGGACCGATGATCAAGAGAAATCCTGTCCCTCTTTATGCACATGGGACATTGGAAGGCATGTAAGTGTGTGAGGGGGCGGAGCTTATTCACCAGATGGGGCAGGGCTCGTTCCTCTTTGATCGTTTGAAATGTTGGAAGGTACAGAGTCATGCAGTGACTAGTATGAATACCATTGTTATTTGGTACTTTTGGAAAGAAAGGGAACCAGGAGTTCAAAGTACATATCGATATATTAAAAACATTGGCCGCAATCCCAAGCGGGATCCGCGTGTGGATCCATGCAGGTCCCGCACAGGATCCGCGTGGCACAATGCAATCCCTATGGGGATGCGTGCGATTTGCACGCACGTGTGCGCAGCTCAGGATGTGTGCAACCTGCCCGGGGCATGAGATTGCCCCCAATGTTTTGCAATTGGGTTGCGGAGGCTCTTATTAATATCTCTTTGAATAAAGCACTATGGTTTCGCTCAATAGCTGATTTATTTTGGCAGTTCAGAATGTTTTTGTTAGTGAACTCTTTCAGATGTTTAAGTAGTGAAATGAATTTGTTCCAAAACAGAATGTAACTCCTGAATCCAGATATTCGGCGTGTCACAAAATTTGTCTGTGCAAATTAAGTTTTAAACAAGTAGAGAAATTAAGTGGAAGTACATTTTGCCCTGAGGGATTACTGTAGCTTTTAGGTTTATTTTTAAACAAATGTTGTCCCTGGTATTGTAATGTTCTTGTAAAATATCACTTATGCAACAACTACAGTATTAACCAGGAAAACAATAGGAGAAATTTCAAGCAGAGCCAAATGGTAGAAGTGAAAGTGTGATGTACTCAAAAAAGATGTTTATGTATTACAAGTAAGGTGGTTTGTACAGTAGTTTAGTAGTGGTCAATATAATGACTTCACTGTAGTAAACTATTTTTGTAATAATCTTCATGAAGTCCCTGGGAAACAGAAAAAATCATCTATCAAATCAGATTTTTGACTTATATAAGTCCCTTTTGCCGCCGAAATGGTGGTGACAGGAAATCTGTTGCGCCCCCTTCCCTGAGGAAGCACAGAGTAGGACCGCGGCAGGGTGGGCTTGTTAGAAAGCCGCCGCTACGTGCAGTGTAGGTTGCTGGGGGCAACCGCCCTGTAATGCATGCGCATTGATGTGCGCGGCTTGGAGGCCCACCCCTTTTAGAAAGGGCAGACCCTCTGGGAGCCACGAGGGAGCTACGTTGCGCAGTCGGAGGCCGAAGAGTCAGCCCCACCCACCTCCCCTCTAGCACTGTGGTTGTTACCGGTTGCTGTTAGGGAACCGAGGAGGAATTTTGGCGAATAACCTTCTTTGCAAGGGTCGCTTGTTTTGCCTCCTTAGCAGTGCAGAGTAGGTTAAATAGGTTTTGATTGGCAACATTTGGTCAGACATATTACATTTGGCTGTTTATGAAATTTGGCAATGAGGATATTTGATTTGAATCACGCATTCGGCATTTAAATAGGGTAATTTGGTATGGTGTTCTGGCGATTTGGAAAGGAAATTGTAGGGAATTTCGGGACAAGTTGAATTGGGTACAAGTTTGTAATAATTGGTTGCACTCAGCAGGGGTCCAGTATGCTAAGATAGGGTAAACAGAAAGGAAATAGGAGTAAGAGTCATCTCCTTAAGAGATGGGGAGGTGATACCCAGTGTAATGAGGGGCACAGCATGCCCTGGGGTCATGCCCCTGGGAGTGGTGTCTTAGCAGGGTGAGTAGGGAGACATGCGCTGCCTTCTCGCTCTGCGGGCACTTACTCCTTGCTCATGCCCAGAGTTGGGCCTGCCCCACTTCGACCATTGGCCACGGCGCTGTCGAAGGAGGGGATGTTTTCTGTTAGGTGTACTGCCACCAGAAGGCACGTTCAGGGCAGTACTGGAGTTAATAAGTTACATTAGTTTAGTTAGCAGACTGGACCCAAATTGTTTTGGGCAATTACCCACCGGCCTTTGATGCTAATAATTGGATAATAAAGAGTGCGGCCATGTTCAATCCAACCACGGTCTCTGTGTGTCATTGGGGTGCGTCGACAAATTAAGGATGATCTACTGCATATGAAGGAGGAAACTTGTAAAAATACACCCAATACATTCAAGCAGGAAGATAGAATAATTAGAGATGCCACTTAGGGCATTTCTATTTTATTTATTTATTGTGAAAAACTTGTAAACAACACCTTTCCATTTTAATCCCAATGTTTCCTCCTTCAAAACAAAACAAAACAAAACCTAAACCCAGGTTTTTGATATTTTCCAAAACTAAAAGCTTTTCCTTTCTGTTCTTTTTACATGCTAAAATCAAAACAAAATCAGCGTTACGATTTCCAATTTTTAAATGAAAGCCTGAATTTCTTTCCTTTACGAACAGACATTTTCTGCACAACGAGAACAAACAAACAACAAAACACTGCCCGGTTTGACCAAAAAGCTATTGTTCATCAAACATTAGACAGCTTTCTAGGAGACACATGTTGACCAAACACAGTATTGTGCTTATTCTAGTGATACCTAGAGAATATTCAATGACCTGTGTTGTAGAGAAAGCCAGACTACTTTCCATCAAAGGTCCTTTCTGATCTTAACATCTTTGGGTATCTGAAGCAAAATCACTTCAGGAATGAAAAATCCCACTGAGCTCTAATTCATTTAAAGAGCCTGTATTGTGTAGAAGGGGGGTTAATCTCAAATTTTGGTTTATATTATCCTACACAAGGGCCTTAAAGCTGCCTCTTCGGGACATCTTTTCAACTGCTTTGCTGTATAGGAACTGGGCAATTCTTTTAAAAAAATAAAATAAAAATTTAAAAATCCTGTCATAATGATGCTTAGGACTGGTTGTCATTTGAAATGAGGCAACAGAGACAAGAGATTGGGTTAAAACTGACTGCAACTCTTTTTTGACAAGACTTGACAGTCTGGGTAAAAAAGAGGGGGGGTAAAAGTGAAACAGAACCATAATCTAGCCTCCCTCCCCCCCCCGCTCCCCACAAATCCAGTGCCTCAGCTCACTAAGTCCAAATGGAGATACCGTCCATTCACCTGAATCAGGACCCCCCAGCTTTGGGGGTCCAGAGGAAGGAACGATGGTTCCTACACCGACTAGGGACAGCATGCATCCTACATAGTTGCGTAGTCCCCGCCACCTCCTTTAGAGTTTGGCAAAACCATGGGTCGCGTCTCCCCTAATCGGCTCCCTTCTCTCTCACCTCCTGCTGAGGTGTCTCTAATAGACCCAATTCCATTCCCTTATAAGGTCCAGATCCAATTCTGTGAGCTGTCTCTTTGCTTTGACACTGGGCTGCCGAGTTGTGACAACAAAATAAAGCACATCTTATTGGACACCCCCAAAGATAGCACAACCTGTGGTCAAGGGGGGATGGTACTACAAGGAAGGTAAAAGAAAGTGAGACAGGGCTCGGTCAACCTGCCAGTCTCAATGAAAAATTCCTTCCTGGTCCTAATTAAGGTTGTTTTCACACAAGATACTGTCCACCCACTATACATATTACAAGACACCCATAGGGCAACACTGCAGCCCTGCAACATATATAGTGAGTGAGTGGCTGGTGAGTGGAGAGTGTCTTGTGTGAAAAGGGCCTAAGGCAACTGGGTAAGCCTGTAGTACCAGTACAGTAGGATGGGTGGGTGGGCCTCACGCTCCATTGCTACCTGGCCAAATGGCAGCACTCCTGGCTCCAAGTTAGTTCATCTCCACGGACAGGCTCCGCCCCTATATTTATGTATTTATTTATTTATTTACATTTATACCTCACCCTTCCCCGAAGGCTCAGGGCAGCTTACAACACACATATAATATAATTAAAAGACCTTAAAATAAAATACAGTAAAAAATTTTAACACCCTACCCAGTCCATCCACAACCACTCAACGACTTCCCACCCACTCCCTATCCCCACCTGCCAAAGGTTTTAGTATAAAGAACTGTCTTAAACCACCTCTGGAAGATGCTTAGGCTCGGACTCAGACGAACCTCCAGGGGGGAGAGAATTCCACAGCAACCGAGAACACCCTCCTGCGTGCCCCCATCATACGGACAAGAGGGGCAGAAGGAACCCACAGTGAGGGCACTTCCCTGTCGACCGCAGGGGCTTCAGCCTCTTCTCCTTATGCCGTGCAAGATTCTTTTGCTGCACTGACTCTGCAGTGCCCTAGAAATCCCCGCACTGCAGTTAGGGAGGAATTTGGAGCACTTGGCACATTCTGCAGCATCCGTTGTTTTAATGTTGTGGAAGGGAAATTTGTGTGATATTTGCTAAAGAAAACATAAAATAGTAAAAATTCGAGGCAGGCTAGATTCTTTAAATTGGTTGGACTTGTGAGGGTTTTGGGGGTGGTTGTTGGGAGGGAGGGCAGAATGATATTCTTTTGCATATATTCTGGTTTCTTTCAAGGTGTCACCTTTATTCTTTTCAGGCAATGCTAAGTACAGTGTATTGCGTATAATCTTGTTCCTATTTTAGCTCTGCTACAATAGGATAGTGATGAATGAGCAGTAAAAGAATACCTTAAAGTAGAGTGTCTCTTTCAAAAGATGCTTTTTATTTCCTCTTAAAGAGCATAAAAATTTAATAAACGCTGTCTAACACTCATGATCTTGAGATTTCATCCTCCAGATTTTCAGGCAATTTTAACGATCCTGTTTCTTGCTCTTTTGAATATTCTCTTCACTGTAGATTTAAGGAAAATAATGGATTTTACAAAGTTGTACCTTGCATATTTCAGATCAGATTGCTGCAAGGGTCAATGCTGAATTCTTCCTAACTGTCATTTAGCATTTATCCTGGGACTGTATTTTGAATGCAAAGATCAATTTCCGATTGTTTTTCCAAAAAGAAAAGACAAAACCTACCTCCACCCCGGCAATTAAATCACAACAAGGGAAATGACAACTTAAGTGTATGTCTACGTAGGCCTCTACCACATGATGAGCGTATGCATTAAACACTGTGATGAAACTAGATTGCACACTCAGACCAGTCATCCATGGCAGTGACATTTAATGAAGAAAGAGGGATTGTGGGGAATAAATTCATTTTAGGCTTTAAGTAAATGTTTCTCTCTCCCATTCACATAACCCTCATCGAGGCAGTGCCATTTTTTTATTTTGTCGACGCACCCCCCAAAGAAGACTAGGACACCTTGAATGGGTTTAAACGGCCGCACTCTTTATTGAACCAAAAGGGGGAAGGGGTAACCCTCCCACTTCCCCCTTTTAACTGGGGTCCTATCTATCTCCTATTTCTAACTGTTACCCAGTCCACAGGAGGTTCCCTTCCCAGACCCGGAACTAACCGGTCTACCTGTCGACCTTCTTTAATATCTTCGGGTTAAGCCCGAGGGAATCCTCCTGTGCCCTAACTTCCCCAACTTTCTCAACCTGACGACTGGGTTTCCCCGAGCCGGAGCGGGTTGTTCGTATCTGTCCTTTTTGCCCCTGAGGGTGGGGTTTAAAAAACAACAAGGGTGAAGGCACCGTAACCTACTGTTTGGTACATGGTCCTCCAAGCGGATCCGGCCGCTCGCCTCTCACCCTTGGGCTGACCATACGGTAGGCCGCACTGAGCAGCTATGCATGGCCTATGTCCATCCTTTAAGGAGATGTTTCTATTCAATACTATGCTACCAACTACAACGTTTAACCATTGGCCTGAACTCAGCCTACCGCCACCAAAAAACCGCCAGCTTTACTTGGCTGGTTTGCCGCCAACAAATCAACTTCCTAGGATTTCTTTAAGGCTGTGTTTCAGGGCCCCGAGATATAGATTACCACCGGTGTCCAATAGATGGACCCCATCACTCCTAAATAACTCATCTCTGTCATAACTAATTTCTTTCTGACTGATGACGAACCCTCCGGCTCTTTGCAACCAAGCTCCAATTTCCGTGTTTGCTCTTTTTTGAGCCCTGTCAACCCTACCTGGTCGCTGGGCATTAGTCCACACCCTTGTCTGTAGCATTTAGGACCATACGAGTGTGCACCCCGGAAAGCGCTCTTGGGCCCTTCGTAAATAGGCCTTCACCCTCTTTGTCAGCCACAGCCCCGTGACCCTGGGAAGATTGTTTCCCCCAAGATGAACCACTATCACCACTGGTGCCGGGAATTTCTCTTTCGCTGCGGTCAGCATTGGGAGCAATTGCTCCCACAGCATTCTGCGCTTACCCAGCCAAATTATTTCTAGGCCCAGCTGGGTGCCCCACCCGCTGCATGCGGTGATCTTACCTGCCCAATGCACGATGCTGTGGCCGACGATCCATACCACCTTCCATCCCCACGGAGTTGACGCGTCATCCCAGTGATCCCATGTGACCCCACCTTCTTGGTTCTGTGTTCCTAACATACCGACGATATGCGCCAGACCGCCTTCCTCCAATTAGCTGTATTTTCTTGCTGGGAAGGCCTATACTTGCTGCGACTGACACAGCCCCTATTCTGAAAGAATGGGCGGTGTAGAGACCCAGATCAAGGCCGACGTTCCTAATACACATGACAAGGACTGCACCGAACTGATACCTAGTCAGTGGGGTGCTGTCCCTATGGATAAACAGCGGGCCCTCCACCTGCGGGCGGGATGCCAAATACCATTTCATTGCTTCCACCGGGCACATACTTACCATCCTCCGAAGGGCAAAGCCTCACCAACCGGCCCCTTCCCTTCTGGTCAGTTTTGACCTGCGTAGATGTAAGAGTAGGGTACTTCCCTGCCAGTTCACATCGTGGATCTGCAGGGCCGTCCCTGACCGATCTGACCTGGACTGAGGGACTATTTCACTGATCCGAAAGGCCCCGAATAGTGCTACTCGAAACACTGCCCTGAAAAGCACTACCTCACTGGTAGAGTGACACATGCTAAGTAGGGCATGACTAATTACCTTAAGCAACTGGGGGGTAATGGGGGCCCTGGCGTCCGGTGTCCGGGGGGGTCTGCCTAGCCCAACTCTCCTTTAAACGACTCATAAAAAAGCCGTAGTCGGGAGAGGGGTAACCGGCCAGGCGGCTCGTAAATGAGATGGCCGATACCTTTCCCGCTATCATCCCAGGTGCCAAACCTTGTTGCCTGAGCTGCAGTGCGAATTGCAGTATGTGCCCTTCAGGGATGGGGAAACCGAGTTCCCAAACTTTCACCAACCTGCAGTCCTGGAATTCTGTAAATGCCGCTTCGTAAGCCCGCCTTGTTCTGGGCGCGAGGGATTCCTGCACTGCATTATATAATTCTATAATCCAAGGCTTGACATGTCCCTCAGAAATGGGTCGGGGTCCTCCCTGGCGTCTGGTGCTAGCTGGCGAAAATCGAGAAAGGGCGTCGGCTATGCCATTATCAATCCTGGTCACATGCCTGGCCAAGAACAATATGTTTGCCCGTAGGCATTTAAGCACAAAGTGCCGAATAACCCTTTCCGATTTCGAGGACAGTTTGTTGATGACATGGACAACTGCCATGTTATCGCACCAGAATAGAACCCTTCTATTGGCGAATTCCGCTTCCCACAGTTCTACCGTCACTACTATGGGGAAGAACTCCAGGAACGCCAACGGGTAGGCCCTGTACTTTCCATGCCTCTGGCCATGGGGCTGCGCACCATTTTCCTCTAAAGTATACCCCAAAACCGTAGCATCCTGCCACGTCAGAGTGGATCTGAAGCTCCGCCTCCAAGAGGAGTTGCCGCCGCCAGAAACTCACTCCGTTATAGCCCCAGAGGAAAGCCTCCCAGGTTGCCAAATCCTCCCGCATCACCTTTGTCATGCGGACATGGTGATGCGGGGGCTGGTCACTTCCTATATGGGCATATAAACGAGACATGAATGCCCTCCCTGGTGCAATGACTTGGCAGGCAAAATGAAGGCTGCCTGTGAGGGACTGCAACTGCTTGACTGTTACCTTAGGGGCTCGCGCTACTGCTGCCACCAGTTCCCTAAGGACCTGTAGCTTGTCTTCTGGCAATCTAGACAGAGAGTGTTTGGTGTCTGGCTCGATGCCGAGATAGGTCAGTCTAGTCGTTAGTCCCTCCGTTTTTTCAGGTGCCAACGGAACCCCCAGCTCTTTGGCAACTTCCTGAAATGTGCGCATTCCCCATGTGTATTCTGGCATCCCCGCCCTTCCCGCGAAGATGAAATAGTCTAAATAGTGCGTGATCGAGCTCCGCCCTGCGCGTTGGCGCGTGATCCACTCCAGAATGGTACTAAACTTTTCGAAGGCCGCACATGAGATGGAACATCCCATGGGCATTGCCTTGTCAAAGTAGAATTTACCCCGGAACTCCATTCCCAAAAGCTCAAAGTCTTCGGGATGTACGGGCAGAAGCCGAAACGGAGACTTGATAGCGCACTTCGCGAGAAGGGCCTCCCTACCGCAGGCACGCACCATTTACACCGCCGAGTCAAATGATGCGTACCTCACTGAGCACAGCTCGGGCGGGATCGCATCATTCACTGACTCCCCTTTAGGGTGGGACAAGTGGTGGATCATGCGAAACTCCCCCGGGGTCTTTTTTGGGACTATGCCAAGGGGGGATATCCGCAGGGTGGGAATAGGTAGTTCTTTGAACGGACCCTGAATCCTACCCTCCTTAACCTCCTTGTCCAGCTTTTGTTGGACCAGCTGCTCATTCCCCCTTGCGGACTTCAAATTCCGAACTCCTAGATGGTAACGAGGGCCCTCAGTTGGGATCCTGAAACCCTGCCTAAATCCTTCCACCACATAGTCAGCAATCTGGCGGTCGGGGTAGCCCTGAGTGGCCACCCGCATCGCTTCATGCCAGACCGGGGTTGGTGCCCTTTCCCACCGTTTGAGTGGTGCTTCCTTGGGCGGCAGGGGGCTGCCTGTTGCCCACCCGTCCCCGGTTACGGGCCCCATACTGACAGAAACGCATGCACCCAGAGGCGGCGTTTAAACTTGCATTGGGCCCGAAAACATCTGCCCCCATCGTTAAAATCCCAGCAAGTTGGGCCGCTTGGTGACTGCCTTACTCTGTTGCGTGCCCCCCGCTCGGGACAGCACGTGCCCACTGTCCAAACGCGGGGCATACCTGGCGCAACTAATGCATTCCAGCCAGATGTCGTGGGCATGCATATCCCAACGAAGGCGTGGATTGTTGGCTGCCCTATGGCAAAAGGATTCGTTGTAGCGCAGCCACACTCCTGGTCCTCCCGTATCGAAAGCTCGGCGGATGTTATCTGGGTATTTAATCATTTCGAGTCCGCGCTCGGGGAACCTAATAAGTGGCACCCCCATATAGATGGTGTAAGCGGCTGTCCAATTGGACCATGTGTGCTCAGCCTTTGACCTTTTAAATTTTCCCTTCTCTTTCCTCTCCTCTTTTTCATTGGGGTCGGGAATGGGGTTGCTGAAAAGGAGGGCAAATATATCAATATATTTGCCACTCCAAATCTTCTCTTTGGTGGACTGAAGCAGATGCTCACCCAATGGGGCTGAGACGTCCGCATACCCACCTGACAGAGGGCGGGGCTCCTCTTTGTGGCCACGACACCGAACTGCCACCCCTGTACAACACCTATCTGCGCCCCATACCTGTGCTGCTGCTTTGTACCCATAAGCAGGGCAACATCCGCAGCTACTGGGTTGGGACTGTGTGACCCGCCCACCATGGAAATTCCTCCCTTCACAACCTGAATGGCACTGGCTACGACCCTTCTCGCGCTGCATGCACGGTCCCCCCAGGTTGTCTTCTTCCTGCGCCCTGGTGGGTCCAGACCCCCACTGGTCACCATCCCTATCCCCCCAACCATCGTCCTCTTGCTCACCTTCCATCTGTTCGTGTTTGTAATATGGCCTGGGCCCCGGGGTCCCTCGCCACCTCCGCTGGGCCACCTCCAAACTCTCTGTCAATGCCTGCATCCCTTGCCGAAGAGCATCGAACTGCGCTTGGTAGTCGGGCAGGAATTCCTCCCTCCGCCTGCTGGGGCCCAGCTCGTCTTCCCTGTAACGAGATGGGAGCACACGCCACCGCCCGCTTTCTGGGCGGCGCGGGCCCTCGATGCCAGCCAGGGTGGGGGGACCTGCCAGTTCATTTGACATGGCACCCTGTGAGCTGCCCTCTGTCTCACTGGCTCGCTCACACACCCCTTCCAGTTTCTCAATGCGGGCCTGATAACTAGCCAGCTGTGCCTGCATGGCTTGGAGGACTGCCTCCTGTGTGGTTCCACCCTGCTGGCTCCCTTTCCCTTTCACACCCCCTCTTTGCCGGTGCCTTTTTCTTCCGGCCCTTTTGAGCGCGAGGAACCATAATCGTGCTCTGCTGGGCTCCTAAATCCAGTGCCGTTGGGCTACGCCTTGGGCCCTTAAATCCCTCCCACTGAAGCACGGGGGGGATGGGCACAGGTGTCCCTAGATTCAGACTAGCCCTCCCCCTGTTATATTTCCCTGCCGCCCGCCTGGCTCCCAAGGTAGGGAAGGGGGGGTGTATGTTGGGCTGCACCCCCGAGTCCCCTGTCCCACACCCTGCCTTGGTTCCTAGGGTGGGGGGGGGTTGCCTGCATTGGGTTGCCCCCCCTTGCTCCCAAGGGGGGGGAGGTGGAAGTAGTTGGGGGATGTAAGGGGAGTGCTGTCACCGGCCCCCAACAAGATCACCCAGGACACCCTTTCGGGGGGGGGCCTTAGGCCGCTTCCCCCTGTTTGGCCCAAGCCTATCCAATGGTATGCGGAGGGGGGAGGGGCACTCGACCGTCTGGACTGGGGCACGTGGCCTAGTTCCTGCCGTGCTGCCCCACTGCACGTCTTTTCCCTGCTCACGCCCAGCCGAATGAGGCACGGAGCAGGGAACCTCAAAATGGCGCCCAGGAATCCCAGCTCTCGCGACAGTCCCGGGCACCTTCTTGTTTGTTGCTGAGGCAACCACAGCTTCTCTCCCACACGGCGGCATCCCCGACCTCCTCGCCTCCTTTATTCCTAGGAGGGAGGGGCGCCGCCAAACCCCCGCCGTGCTCACCGTGGCGGGCTATTTTTATTAACTCATCTTTTGAGACTGGCAATGAAGCGGTCTCATTTTTCCCCTCCCCTTGTGGGTAGATAATATTATTAAATACTTCGAGGGTGGGGGGGAATGGCAATTTATTTATTTGTAATTGGTGAGATTATGCCAGCTTTGAGGCAGGACCAAGCTTAGAATTTGCATGGCTTACGATTATTTTAATTTCCCTTCCCCCCTATCTGCTGGGGGTGGGGGGCATTTTGTCCCTCTCCCTACCTAGGAGGAAGAAGGTAAAGGATGCCTCAGGGGAGTTGTGGGCACAGGAAACCAGGGGACAAGAGCTACTAGGCAACCCTCTCATTTGGCATGCCCTGTGAGACAGGGTTTCCTAAGCACCATCTTCAGAAGAATAAATTGGAAACATCACCATTATGGGGCCGGACACAAGGCCGAACCAGGGAGGCCAAGGGCAGGGGCCAGCCCAGTGTCTTGGCCTTTGTGGCAGGACTTGGAGTTAGCCTGGACATCTGAGGAGAATTGGTCCCAGGTAACCCAGCAGCCTCTTTCCAACCACTACTTGTCCCCAATACAGGGTTTACCAGACATCCCTCCTCCACAAGCCAGGCAGTTTAGGAATGAAGGGGTAGGATAGTTTAAAAAGTTGCGAGAGGAAGACTTGAACCTGGGCTGTACCCCAGGGGTCTCCTATGTAGGTTAGTTAGTTGGTTGACTAGAAGTAGATGTTTATAAGTGAACCAATTATAAGAGGGGAGGGGTAGTACTCCTCCCCCCCCCTTTTTGTTTCATACCCCAGACTGTTCCGTGTAACAAGAGTGTGGCCTTATAACCCCACAAACATGTCCTTGTCTCCTTACTTGATGTGGTGACAAAATGTGGGTCCCTTAATGGCCCCCTCATTCCCTTGGGGCACCCTCTGCAGGGCCCTAGAGGTGGACCTATTTGGGGCCCCACTGGTAAGTAATGGGGACCCTGCAACCTGCCCTGGTGAAAACACAGGGCACTTCAGCAGCCCTGGAAGTAAATAAAATAGTGGGGTCTGGGGAGATCACATGGTAAAGTCTGCCCTGCTTTGGGGGCCACCCTGAGCCCTTCCTCAGGCATGTAGCAAGTCAGAGCTGTAGACTGAGCAAACACACTCGCTTGAGTGGAAATGTGTCACTGCCTCCTGTCATACGTACCCACCCCACTTTTGTTCAGTCTACAGTTCTGATTTGTTACATGCCTGAAGAAAGGTCCTGTGTGGCCCAAAAGCTTGCATACCCTCTCCAACTACAGCTGACCTGAATTACTTTGCTTTTCATCTCTTTTGTTTGAGACCAACATGGCAATCACCTTCTTTCTAGAATAACAGGCATAGATTAAAATAAATTTACAATAACAATTAAACTGGAGCCCGTACTGGACAAAGTAATATTTATATTAACCAACATTTGCTTTAACTTCAGCAACTAAAAATGTAATAAACCACAGGATACTCAGTGATGATAGAATCGTACAGATGAAAGAGATTTAGAAGGTCACCTTGTCCATCTCTTCCCACACTGAAGCAGAACCATCCCAGGATAGGAAAGTTAGCTAAGAGTGCATCCTGCCACCTATGGAAGTCAATGTACGGCTTAATTTTTTTGCAGGGGGAGCTTGCCTGGGCTCACCCCCAGCAATTAAATTCAAGGGAGTGGGGGATGGAGCTCCAGAAAAATTTCCCAGTAGGAGTGTGCACCGTGAAATGTGAAAGACCAGGAAAAGGCTGATATTGGCAATTTCAGGATATGACATGAAAGTCAGACAAAAAAACTTGGATGGTTTATTTGACTTTCACTAATGACTTTCATGCCTCACCCCCTGCTCTGGTCGTCATATAGATTAAATCACAAGAACTCCTGTTTTATATTCAGCTGAAGACATGCAGGATGACCTAGTGGTTGAGTTGCTAGCTGGAAACCTTTAGACGAGTGGCACGCGATTGCGCATCGCGATCGCGCATACTTTGAAATACCTCACAATCGAGGTATTTAATTTGAATATCTCACAATTGAGGTATTTAATTCGCGGACTTAAAAAATTCGCCACCGCCATCATATGCGCATAATACCCAGCTTCCGTCTCGTGTAATTAATAAAGGCGGCCGTTTCAAAGTATGCGCGATCATGATGCGCAATCACGCGCCGCTCGTCTAAAAGCGGCCTTGGTTTCAGTTCCTGGCTTTGGCAAGCCCTGTGGCAAGGAGGTGTGGCTTCTGGGGCAGGCAGGGGTGTGTGACTAATGTTGGAGGAGTGTTCTGTTAGTGGCCCCTAATGCCACCAGGTTCACTGGTTTGGATACCTAACAACTTCCCTACCCTCATCAGTAATATCATTAGGGTTTCCCCATGTCCTTTATTGGAAACAACGCTTGTTTCAGAATACCGTAGCTTCATAGTGCACCTTATTTTAGACATTTTAATCTTGCAGCTCTCTGCCCAGGTGGCAGTAATGTGAGCTTGTTCCTTAGTGTCTTGCTGACATTTGCTAATCCTGATCAGGAGCAATCACTCGGAAGTGAGAGGAGAATTCACAACCCAGGTCTACTTCGCTAACAATGGGTAAAAACAGATGTGACGTTGGCCCCCTTTGACCTGCTGTAGCCCAGGCAACACCTGCATTTGTGTACAGGCACTTCCAGATGTTTGCCTGGGCTGTGACCTCCGCAAATCTCCAAGGTCACAGCCTAGGCTACGGCCCACTCACCCGAGCAAGTGTGAGCCAGAGCAGGCTACTACATCTGTTCCTGCACGGCATACCTGCGTAGTAATGATGCCTCATTGTCCACCATGGCTGCCCATCATGGCAGGGGACAGGGCACTGAAATCAGAGTGCATGTGAGACTGGCTACCAGCACGTTTGTTCTGCTACCGGCCCTACCCCGGCCGTGTGGGCAGCAGAAAGGTTCCCCAGCCACAGGCACATCAGTTCAGTGACCCGGAACTGACCCGGGCTCTGTCGCCCGTAATTTTCCGCCCCAGGATGGTCCTGCCAGCTGCACATCGGTTTTCACGCAATGTTACCAAAGAATGCTGACCAGTGCTAGTCACAGCGTTGTATGAGATGATAGCTTCACCAAACCACTAAGGATTGCATCTGAAATGAATCGCATCACATAGGCTACCATGTAAGATTTGGGGCTTTTTTTTTTTTTTTCTTGAATACTGATCATCTAGAGTAGAAAGAGAACCTCAGCCCCTGATTTAAGCTCTTTGATCATTTGAGCTATTAAAGTTCACAACCCGCATAGAGACATTTTTTATGAGGCCATAGGCATATTCCACAGTATCAGCTCTTAAAGCTGTATGTTTGGATGAACAGGAAATGATCAATCTACATGTTTCCCATGTTCTACTTTGAAACGTACAGATTTAGCATCTGAGAAGTGCTGATTGAAGGATCATCTGAGAGAGGTTAGGTTTCCTGTTCTTTTACACTTAAGCTTATTCCTCTAATGTAGTGGCAGGGGTGGGAAACATTACCCCTCCCGGGGACCAGTTTGAAAATTAGCACAAGCTCCGAGGGTCAATTAGAAGCTTTTGGCAGGGATACCTCAGAGTTGTGTTCAGGAAGAGGGCCACAGATCATGGATCTGTGCCATAAATCTGTTTTAGGATATAGGTTTTTATTTCCACTTTTTGTTTTGTTGTTTTGGAGCCGGGGATGGTGGTCCTTCCTCGGGTTTGTCCCTCCCTTTCCCCTCTCTCTAGTCTCCTTAAGAGGTTCCCTTTTAGGGGAGAGTACTGTGGGCTCCCCCTCCTTCTTGCACTACTGGCATGAAAGGGAGTTTGAGCAGGGGTGGCAGCAACACCAACAACACACTGCTATAGTTCGGCTGTTGTGGGGTTTTTTTCCTCTGAGGCAGGTCTGCCTCATCCTAGCTGTCCCTGTCAAAGGAAAGATTAATGAAGCTGCTCAGCCGGATCGATCAACTCCATGCGGATCTGATGTTTCTGGTCCAGGTGCCCAGCAGCCTAGTCTGCTGCTTGGATGCAGTGGGCTGGGCCGGGTTTCATCTCTAGCCACTACAGTAGGTCCTTTGACCTTTCCAGCAAGAGACCTTTCCAGCCTCCATGCATCTGCCAATCACAATTCCTCGGAAGCTAAAGGCGGGTCTCCGGTTGTGGTCAGCTCTGACCAGGCTTTCACAGGGAATGATTCTTCAGGACCTACAGAGGCTGATTCTGACCAAGGATGGAGATCCCACTTTGCTCACAAATCAGCTCAGGGTGCACGGACACAAGAGGAGTTTTCCTGCCACATCCACTCGCCTGGAACTAAAAGCCATTTGTATCCTTTTGCACCCAGGCAGCACAATTGCTCCGCTGTGGGAGAANTGCGAATTGCAGTATGTGCCCTTCAGGGATGGGGAAACCGAGTTCCCAAACTTTCACCAACCTGCAGTCCTGGAATTCTGTAAATGCCGCTTCGTAAGCCCGCCTTGTTCTGGGCGCGAGGGATTCCTGCACTGCATTATATAATTCTATAATCCAAGGCTTGACATGTCCTTCAGAAATGGGTCGGGGTCCTCCCTGGCGTCTGGTGCTAGCTGGCGAAAATCGAGAAAGGGCGTCGGCTATGCCATTATCAATCCTGGTCACATGCCTGGCCAAGAACAATATGTTTGCCCGTAGGCATTTAAGCACAAAGTGCCGAACAACCCTTTCCGATTTCGAGGACAGTTTGTTGATGACATGGACAACTGCCATGTTATCGCACCAGAATAGAACCCTTCTATTGGCAAATTCTGCTTCCCACAGTTCTACCGTCACTACTATGGGGAAGAACTCCAGGAACGCCAACGGGTAGGCCCTGTACTTCCCATGCCTCTGGCCATGGGGCTGCGCACCATTTTCCTCTAAAGTATACCCCAAAACCGTAGCATCCTGCCACGTCAGAGTGGATCTGAAGCTCCGCCTCCAAGAGGAGTTGCCGCCGCCAGAAACTCACTCCGTTATAGCCCCAGAGGAAAGCCTCCCAGGTTGCCAAATCCTCCCGCATCACCTTTGTCATGCGGACATGGTGATGCGGGGGCTGGTCACTTCCTATATGGGCATATAAACGAGACATGAATGCCCTCCCTGGTGCAATGACTTGGCAGGCAAAATTAAGGCTGCCTGTGAGGGACTGCAACTGCTTGACTGTTACCTTAGGGGCTCCCGCTACTGCTGCCACCAGTTCCCTAAGGACCTGTAGCTTGTCTTCTGGCAATCTAGACAGAGAGTGTTTGGTATCTGGCTCGATGCCGAGATAAGTCAGTCTAGTCGTTAGTCCCTCCGTTTTTTCAGGTGCCAACGGAACCCCCAGCTCTTTGGCAACTTCCTGAAATGTGCGCATTCCCCATGTGTATTCTGGCATCCCCGCCCTTCCCGCGAAGATGAAATAGTCTAAATAGTGCGTGATCGAGCTCCGCCCTGCGCGTTGGCGCGTGATCCACTCCAGAATGGTACTAAACTTTTCGAAGGCCGCACATGAGATGGAACATCCCATGGGCATTGCCTTGTCAAAGTAGAATTTACCCCGGAACTCCATTCCCAAAAGCTCAAAGTCTTCGGGATGTACGGGCAGAAGCCGAAACGGAGACTTGATAGCGCACTTCGCGAGAAGGGCCTCCCTACCGCAGGCACGCACCATTTACACCGCCGAGTCAAATGATGCGTACCTCACTGAGCACAGCTCGGGCGGGATCGCATCATTCACTGACTCCCCTTTAGGGTGGGACAAGTGGTGGATCATGCGAAACTCCCCCGGGGTCTTTTTTGGGACTATGCCAAGGGGGGATATCCGCAGGGTGGGAATAGGTAGTTCTTTGAACGGACCCTGAATCCTACCCTCCTTAACCTCCTTGTCCAGCTTTTGTTGGACCAGCTGCTCATTCCCCCTTGCGGACTTCAAATTCCGAACTCCTAGATGGTAACGAGGGCCCTCAGTTGGGATCCTGAAACCCTGCCTAAATCCTTCCACCACATAGTCAGCAATCTGGCGGTCGGGGTAGCCCTGAGTGGCCACCCGCATCGCTTCATGCCAGACCGGGGTTGGTGCCCTTTCCCACCGTTTGAGTGGTGCTTCCTTGGGCGGCAGGGGGCTGCCTGTTGCCCACCCGTCCCCGGTTACGGGCCCCATACTGACAGAAACGCATGCACCCAGAGGCGGCGTTTAAACTTGCATTGGGCCCGAAAACATCTGCCCCCATCGTTAAAATCCCAGCAAGTTGGGCCGCTTGGTGACTGCCTTACTCTGTTGCGTGCCCCCCGCTCGGGACAGCACGTGCCCACTGTCCAAACGCGGGGCATACCTGGCGCAACTAATGCATTCCAGCCAGATGTCGTGGGCATGCATATCCCAACGAAGGCGTGGATTGTTGGCTGCCCTATGGCAAAAGGATTCGTTGTAGCGCAGCCACACTCCTGGTCCTCCCGTATCGAAAGCTCGGCGGATGTTATCTGGGTATTTAATCATTTCGAGTCCGCGCTCGGGGAACCTAATAAGTGGCACCCCCATATAGATGGTGTAAGCGGCTGTCCAATTGGACCATGTGTGCTCAGCCTTTGACCTTTTAAATTTTCCCTTCTCTTTCCTCTCCTCTTTTTCATTGGGGTCGGGAATGGGGTTGCTGAAAAGGAGGGCAAATATATCAATATATTTGCCACTCCAAATCTTCTCTTTGGTGGACTGAAGCAGATGCTCACCCAATGGGGCTGAGACGTCCGCATACCCACCTGACAGAGGGCGGGGCTCCTCTTTGTGGCCACGACACCGAACTGCCACCCCTGTACAACACCTATCTGCGCCCCATACCTGTGCTGCTGCTTTGTACCCATAAGCAGGGCAACATCCGCAGCTACTGGGTTGGGACTGTGTGACCCGCCCACCATGGAAATTCCTCCCTTCACAACCTGAATGGCACTGGCTACGACCCTTCTCGCGCTGCATGCACGGTCCCCCCAGGTTGTCTTCTTCCTGCGCCCTGGTGGGTCCAGACCCCCACTGGTCACCATCCCTATCCCCCCAACCATCGTCCTCTTGCTCACCTTCCATCTGTTCGTGTTTGTAATATGGCCTGGGCCCCGGGGTCCCTCGCCACCTCCGCTGGGCCACCTCCAAACTCTCTGTCAATGCCTGCATCCCTTGCCGAAGAGCATCGAACTGCGCTTGGTAGTCGGGCAGGAATTCCTCCCTCCGCCTGCTGGGGCCCAGCTCGTCTTCCCTGTAACGAGATGGGAGCACACGCCACCGCCCGCTTTCTGGGCGGCGCGGGCCCTCGATGCCAGCCAGGGTGGGGGGACCTGCCAGTTCATTTGACATGGCACCCTGTGAGCTGCCCTCTGTCTCACTGGCTCGCTCACACACCCCTTCCAGTTTCTCAATGCGGGCCTGATAACTAGCCAGCTGTGCCTGCATGGCTTGGAGGACTGCCTCCTGTGTGGTTCCACCCTGCTGGCTCCCTTTCCCTTTCACACCCCCTCTTTGCCGGTGCCTTTTTCTTCCGGCCCTTTTGAGCGCGAGGAACCATAATCGTGCTCTGCTGGGCTCCTAAATCCAGTGCCGTTGGGCTACGCCTTGGGCCCTTAAATCCCTCCCACTGAAGCACGGGGGGGATGGGCACAGGTGTCCCTAGATTCAGACTAGCCCTCCCCCTGTTATATTTCCCTGCCGCCCGCCTGGCTCCCAAGGTAGGGAAGGGGGGGTGTATGTTGGGCTGCACCCCCGAGTCCCCTGTCCCACACCCTGCCTTGGTTCCTAGGGTGGGGGGGGGTTGCCTGCATTGGGTTGCCCCCCCTTGCTCCCAAGGGGGGGGAGGTGGAAGTAGTTGGGGGATGTAAGGGGAGTGCTGTCACCGGCCCCCAACAAGATCACCCAGGACACCCTTTCGGGGGGGGGCCTTAGGCCGCTTCCCCCTGTTTGGCCCAAGCCTATCCAATGGTATGCGGAGGGGGGAGGGGCACTCGACCGTCTGGACTGGGGCACGTGGCCTAGTTCCTGCCGTGCTGCCCCACTGCACGTCTTTTCCCTGCTCACGCCCAGCCGAATGAGGCACGGAGCAGGGAACCTCAAAATGGCGCCCAGGAATCCCAGCTCTCGCGACAGTCCCGGGCACCTTCTTGTTTGTTGCTGAGGCAACCACAGCTTCTCTCCCACACGGCGGCATCCCCGACCTCCTCGCCTCCTTTATTCCTAGGAGGGAGGGGCGCCGCCAAACCCCCGCCGTGCTCACCGTGGCGGGCTATTTTTATTAACTCATCTTTTGAGACTGGCAATGAAGCGGTCTCATTTTTCCCCTCCCCTTGTGGGTAGATAATATTATTAAATACTTCGAGGGTGGGGGGGAATGGCAATTTATTTATTTGTAATTGGTGAGATTATGCCAGCTTTGAGGCAGGACCAAGCTTAGAATTTGCATGGCTTACGATTATTTTAATTTCCCTTCCCCCCTATCTGCTGGGGGTGGGGGGCATTTTGTCCCTCTCCCTACCTAGGAGGAAGAAGGTAAAGGATGCCTCAGGGGAGTTGTGGGCACAGGAAACCAGGGGACAAGAGCTACTAGGCAACCCTCTCATTTGGCATGCCCTGTGAGACAGGGTTTCCTAAGCACCATCTTCAGAAGAATAAATTGGAAACATCACCATTATGGGGCCGGACACAAGGCCGAACCAGGGAGGCCAAGGGCAGGGGCCAGCCCAGTGTCTTGGCCTTTGTGGCAGGACTTGGAGTTAGCCTGGACATCTGAGGAGAATTGGTCCCAGGTAACCCAGCAGCCTCTTTCCAACCACTACTTGTCCCCAATACAGGGTTTACCAGACATCCCTCCTCCACAAGCCAGGCAGTTTAGGAATGAAGGGGTAGGATAGTTTAAAAAGTTGCGAGAGGAAGACTTGAACCTGGGCTGTACCCCAGGGGTCTCCTATGTAGGTTAGTTAGTTGGTTGACTAGAAGTAGATGTTTATAAGTGAACCAATTATAAGAGGGGAGGGGTAGTACTCCTCCCCCCCCCTTTTTGTTTCATACCCCAGACTGTTCCGTGTAACAAGAGTGTGGCCTTATAACCCCACAAACATGTCCTTGTCTCCTTACTTGATGTGGTGACAAAATGTGGGTCCCTTAATGGCCCCCTCATTCCCTTGGGGCACCCTCTGCAGGGCCCTAGAGGTGGACCTATTTGGGGCCCCACTGGTAAGTAATGGGGACCCTGCAACCTGCCCTGGTGAAAACACAGGGCACTTCAGCAGCCCTGGAAGTAAATAAAATAGTGGGGTCTGGGGAGATCACATGGTAAAGTCTGCCCTGCTTTGGGGGCCACCCTGAGCCCTTCCTCAGGCATGTAGCAAGTCAGAGCTGTAGACTGAGCAAACACACTCGCTTGAGTGGAAATGTGTCACTGCCTCCTGTCATACGTACCCACCCCACTTTTGTTCAGTCTACAGTTCTGATTTGTTACATGCCTGAAGAAAGGTCCTGTGTGGCCCAAAAGCTTGCATACCCTCTCCAACTACAGCTGACCTGAATTACTTTGCTTTTCATCTCTTTTGTTTGAGACCAACATGGCAATCACCTTCTTTCTAGAATAACAGGCATAGATTAAAATAAATTTACAATAACAATTAAACTGGAGCCCGTACTGGACAAAGTAATATTTATATTAACCAACATTTGCTTTAACTTCAGCAACTAAAAATGTAATAAACCACAGGATACTCAGTGATGATAGAATCGTACAGATGAAAGAGATTTAGAAGGTCACCTTGTCCATCTCTTCCCACACTGAAGCAGAACCATCCCAGGATAGGAAAGTTAGCTAAGAGTGCATCCTGCCACCTATGGAAGTCAATGTACGGCTTAATTTTTTTGCAGGGGGAGCTTGCCTGGGCTCACCCCCAGCAATTAAATTCAAGGGAGTGGGGGATGGAGCTCCAGAAAAATTTCCCAGTAGGAGTGTGCACCGTGAAATGTGAAAGACCAGGAAAAGGCTGATATTGGCAATTTCAGGATATGACATGAAAGTCAGACAAAAAAACTTGGATGGTTTATTTGACTTTCACTAATGACTTTCATGCCTCACCCCCTGCTCTGGTCGTCATATAGATTAAATCACAAGAACTCCTGTTTTATATTCAGCTGAAGACATGCAGGATGACCTAGTGGTTGAGTTGCTAGCTGGAAACCTTTAGACGAGTGGCACGCGATTGCGCATCGCGATCGCGCATACTTTGAAATACCTCACAATCGAGGTATTTAATTTGAATATCTCACAATTGAGGTATTTAATTCGCGGACTTAAAAAATTCGCCACCGCCATCATATGCGCATAATACCCAGCTTCCGTCTCGTGTAATTAATAAAGGCGGCCGTTTCAAAGTATGCGCGATCATGATGCGCAATCACGCGCCGCTCGTCTAAAAGCGGCCTTGGTTTCAGTTCCTGGCTTTGGCAAGCCCTGTGGCAAGGAGGTGTGGCTTCTGGGGCAGGCAGGGGTGTGTGACTAATGTTGGAGGAGTGTTCTGTTAGTGGCCCCTAATGCCACCAGGTTCACTGGTTTGGATACCTAACAACTTCCCTACCCTCATCAGTAATATCATTAGGGTTTCCCCATGTCCTTTATTGGAAACAACGCTTGTTTCAGAATACCGTAGCTTCATAGTGCACCTTATTTTAGACATTTTAATCTTGCAACTCTCTGCCCAGGTGGCAGTAATGTGAGCTTGTTCCTTAGTGTCTTGCTGACATTTGCTAATCCTGATCAGGAGCAATCACTCGGAAGTGAGAGGAGAATTCACAACCCAGGTCTACTTCGCTAACAATGGGTAAAAACAGATGTGACGTTGGCCCCCTTTGACCTGCTGTAGCCCAGGCAACACCTGCATTTGTGTACAGGCACTTCCAGATGTTTGCCTGGGCTGTGACCTCCGCAAATCTCCAAGGTCACAGCCTAGGCTACGGCCCACTCACCCGAGCAAGTGTGAGCCAGAGCAGGCTACTACATCTGTTCCCGCACGGCATACCTGCGTAGTAATGATGCCTCATTGTCCACCATGGCTGCCCATCATGGCAGGGGACAGGGCACTGAAATCAGAGTGCATGTGAGACTGGATACCAGCGCGTTTGTTCTGCTACCGGCCCTACCCCGGCCGTGTGGGCAGCAGAAAGGTTCCCCAGCCACAGGCACATCAGTTCAGTGACCCGGAACTGACCCGGGCTCTGTCGCCCGTAATTTTCCGCCCCAGGACGGTCCTGCCAGCTGCACATCGGTTTTCACGCAATGTTACCAAAGAATGCTGACCAGTGCTAGTCACAGCGTTGTATGAGATGATAGCTTCACCAAACCACTAAGGATTGCATCTGAAATGAATCGCATCACATAGGCTACCATGTAAGATTTGGGGCTTTTTTTTTTTTTTTCTTGAATACTGATCATCTAGAGTAGAAAGAGAACCTCAGCCCCTGATTTAAGCTCTTTGATCATTTGAGCTATTAAAGTTCACAACCCGCATAGAGACATTTTTTATGAGGCCATAGGCATATTCCACAGTATCAGCTCTTAAAGCTGTATGTTTGGATGAACAGGAAATGATCAATCTACATGTTTCCCATGTTCTACTTTGAAACGTACAGATTTAGCATCTGAGAAGTGCTGATTGAAGGATCATCTGAGAGAGGTTAGGTTTCCTGTTCTTTTACACTTAAGCTTATTCCTCTAATGTAGTGGCAGGGGTGGGAAACATTACCCCTCCCGGGGACCAGTTTGAAAATTAGCACAAGCTCCGAGGGTCAATTAGAAGCTTTTGGCAGGGATACCTCAGAGTTGTGTTCAGGAAGAGGGCCACAGATCATGGATCTGTGCCATAAATCTGTTTTAGGATATAGGTTTTTATTTCCACTTTTTGTTTTGCTGTTTTGGAGCCGGGGATGGTGGTCCTTCCTCGGGTTTGTCCCTCCCTTTCCCCTCTCTCTAGTCTCCTTAAGAGGTTCCCTTTTAGGGGAGAGTACTGGGGGCTCCCCCTCCTTCTTGCACTACTGGCATGAAAGGGAGTTTGAGCAGGGGTGGCAGCAACACCAACAACACACTGCTATAGTTCGGCTGTTGTGGGGGTTTTTCCCTCTGAGGCAGGTCTGCCTCATCCTAGCTGTCCCTGTCAAAGGAAAGATTAATGAAGCTGCTCAGCCGGATCGATCAACTCCATGCGGATCTGATGTTTCTGGTCCAGGTGCCCAGCAGCCTAGTCTGCTGCTTGGATGCAGTGGGCTGGGCCGGGTTTCATCTCTAGCCACTACAGTAGGTCCTTTGACCTTTCCAGCAAGAGACCTTTCCAGCCTCCATGCATCTGCCAATCACAATTCCTCGGAAGCTAAAGGCGGGTCTCCGGTTGTGGTCAGCTCTGACCAGGCTTTCACAGGGAATGATTCTTCAGGACCTACAGAGGCTGATTCTGACCAAGGATAGAGATCCCACTTTGCTCACAAATCAGCTCAGGGTGCACGGACACAAGAGGAGTTTTCCTGCCACATCCACTCGCCTGGAACTAAAAGCCATTTGTATCCTTTTGCACCCAGGCAGCACAATTGCTCCGCTGTGGGAGAAATACATCTAGCCTTGATCAAGACGGTACATACAGCATGTTCCTTGAAAATAATAAATAAATAAATAAATATCCAAGCAGACTGACTCAGCCATCAGAAACTAGATAAAGGGGGATGGTCCATACTGGGGGCTTATTCCAGTTGGGGAAGACTGTTTCTTTTGGGGACTGGTGGGAATCCGCCCTCCCTTGGAAAGGCACTGTTTAAGGGGCTTCCTGTCAGTTCTGAGTGTCCACCTTGCAAAAAGAGAGAGAAAGGGAAATTTCCTTATCTGTGAATGTCTGTGTTTCTCTTAAAGCAGGTTAGACAGTCAGTCCCACCCATGTCAGATTTGGCTTATGAGAATCAGGCAGGAGTTTTGAGTAGAGTCTAGGGCTTCTTCCTGACTTCCTTTTCCTATGTGTGCCTCCTCCCCGCATCTCTCTCTTTTTTTCTTTTCTTTTTTTCACTGTTCAACTTATAATCTAGGGCTGGAATTCAATAATGTTTAACTCAGATTTACCCAAGAATCACGGGATTCAGATCAGTTTTACCAAGAACCAAGAAATTGACATGGTACTCGGTAACTCCTCAATCAAGCAATGCTTACCTGATTCATGAGTAGGTGCCTTGAAGTCCCCCCAGTGCTGCAGGTACCCCCCAGTGAGTGACAACAAGTGACTTGCAAGCAGCTGCAGTTCTAATGCCAGGAGGAGGTTGGGCTGCCAGTTTTGCTTTGGGAGCATGCTGGGAAATGTAGTCCAGCAGGCTCCCAGCAAGCCAGCGGTGGCCATGGCCACTATTCTAATGCTTTCTGGGAGCATGCTGGGAAATGTAGTCCACCATGCTTCCAGAGAGCCAGCAGTGGCTCCACTCCAGAGTGCCTTGCTGGCTTCTTCCATTAGGATTCCATGGGCCACATTCCTCTTCATGGTGAGTTTGCTTCCGCTGCCCCCCCCCCCCCCGAAACTTTCCTGCTTCCTCAATTCCTGCCCATTGCACCTCACTAGAAATTTTCATGCTCCCCCCCCTCTCTTGTTTGGTCACATAAGGACAAGTGGACACATAAGAGGACTTGGTAAAATTCTCAATAGAATATTTTACCGAGTACTGAGTATTTTACTGAGAAATGACTATTGCTGAGTATTCACCAGTATTACCAAGTAGCTCCCAGAAACTGGAGCCCAATCCACAGCTATTCGAAAATACTCCAGAATAATTATTGCACCACTCATATCTTTCCTATTATAATCGTGTTATTTCTAGTTTTCTAAGTTAGCTTTGGCAGCCATGTCTTGGGCGAGCTGGTGCAGGACTATGCCCCTCCCACTAGCAGTGGCTGACAGTCACCAGGATCCTGCCTCCTCCCGAGCGAGTAGGGACATAACCCATCAGTTCTGACTGTCTACCCTGCTTCTAGAGAAGAATGGAAATTCAAACGTAAGGAAATTTCCCTTTTTATGTCATTTTGAAATAAGAGTCAACATAGTTTCTGGCCTTTCAGTTAACAATATTATATTTATGGATTTAACGTCACGGAGAAATGTCATCAAGTCTTGCTACGTCTGGCTCTGGAAGAATAGGTAGAGAATGTATGTCTGTAACTTCTTATGACCCTTTTGCCTTCCCCATTGCAAATAACATCTTTTTATGCAATATAGTCCCATGTGAAGACTCTTTCAGGAGTATGGCAAGGTCATTAAGGAGACTGTGTAGCCTATTTGCATAGTATCATGTCCGTAAATAGATACATTTTTCCTCTTCTATTTATGTTCTGATGCTCTCCATTCCTTTCGTAAGTGGTGGGAGCTTTTAGCTGCGATTGGGCGTGATCCTCAACAGGCAAGAAGCAAACGTGCCACGTGCCGTGCGTTAATCTAAAAAAGTTGTCTTTCAAAACACATCTAAAAACATATGGGAGTTCCTCGAAGCAAAGCAATTGCTAGTTCATTTGTTATTTCAACAAACTCATTCCTTATGATTTCAGTTGTATAATAGATGTGGAGCTGTTTGCAGGTTGTTTGGAGTTGTATATATATTTTCATTTGGCTTTCTTGGGCTAAAGACACGAAAGACTGAAGCATTTCATCCCCTCAGAGGACTGGAGGATGTTACATCATTCGTAGGGTTTGTTATTTCCCCTCCCCCCCCCCTCTCATTCTTTTGTGATATGCTTTTTAGGCAGTAATTTACAGGCTGTCAGTTCTACGGTGGCCACTAGGGATCAAATGATCATCTGACTTGCTTCGCTTACCAGTTGCATTCTTGACTGGTAGAGATGTAGTTCTCTATCTGGACAAGTACAGGCAGTTTTAGTGAAGCCTGGCACTATGTCAAGGATGAAAGATTTGCTACATCTTCCATGGAATCCTTAAAAAAAAAAAATAGTACTGAAGATTGCCCAATAATGGCAAGTTATGTTTTTGACTTTGGCAGCGGGCAAGTTTTTATAAGAACGACTACTACTTACCATTTCTATAGCGCTACTAGATTTATACAGTTTTTTACAGTCACAGATTTTCAGAGACAAGTCCCTGCCCAGTGGGCTTTCAATCTAAGATGGACAAGGATGAGCGGAACACAGGGGGACACACACACACATTCCCATTTTACAGAAGGGGAACTGAGGCTGAGAGGTTGTGACTTGCCAAAGGCCACCCAGTGAGTTCATTGGCTGGGGGTGAGATTCAAACCCTGGTCTTCCAGGTCCAAGTCCAGCACCTCATCCACAACATCACACTGGCTCTCATAAAACAAACAAACCAGTCATACCAGTCCTATATTAGTTCTGTGTTCTTATATTAGTAGAACTTATTTCCGATTCTCTTAGGCCTTTATTGCAGGGTTATGGACTTGTTTTCTGCAGATTCTACAGGGTCTTTACAAATGAAGCAACTATTTTCCTGGCATTTTATTTCTTAAAGTTAGATACCCGTAGTACTGTATCTGATAGCATTGTGTGCAGGAATGTTTAGGGTGGCCATACCTCCCCTTTAATCCAGGACGCTTATGACAAATACATGGTGCAGGGCTGCATTGGTTCCAATGCAGTCGTGCATTGGAACCAATGAAGCCCTGCAACATGTATTTGTCATAAGCAGCCAGGATTAAAGGGGAGGTATGGCTGCCCTAGGAATGTTGGGAGTTTAGAATTCTAGATCAGTACTGTTATCATCGTTACCTTAGTGACCAAGATGGCATACAGCATAGAACAGTTGCCCCCATATCATAGAATAACATAAAATGGTTGCTTACAACAGAGACTGGTTGCTTCTTTTTATAAAGACCCCTGTCTTTTATTGGTATATTCTGGTGATTTTAGATTGATTTGTGTTCCTCCCCTCCCCATTTTATACAAACAAAATACTTGTAGAGTACTTAAATGAATCAGGAAACAATGGGTGTTCAGCACCCTGAGCATGGCTAGGACATTTTCCAAGTCAGCAGGGGCAGGATGGTGAACCTGCTCCATCCCCAACCCACTCTTGAATATTTCCTAACAAAGGGCCCCTTAGTGTCTAGGGCCTAAGCTCAACTGAGCTCCCTTACTCCGTGGTCGATGCTTCCATATCTTTCCTTTACCTCTGTTCACCCTCACCCATATCTTTCCTTTACCTCTGTGCTGCCTTGTATATATTTGTGACAAGATCATTTCCCAGGAAGCAAGTCTTCAAAATGTTGGAGTAACTTTAGATGCCCTTCTGAGGTGGCCCAAAGGTCTGCAGGATGCCATTTCAATATGCCTGGGAGGATGTTTTAATTCCTCACACTAACCTCAGCCGACCAAATCATCTGGGGTTCCTACCTTATCAGTAGCCTCAGAATAACCTCCAAATGACTAGTGCTGTGTGTAACCCAGGTTTAAACATTTCGTGTGAACAGAGCTTGCATGTTACATTGCAGGTAGGATGCGTCACAATTCACTGAGCCTTTATGTTTTCAAAGATGTCAAAAATCCCATTTTGTTTCCTCAGAACTTCTAAGCCTGCGGCCCATAATGGCCTGCTATATCTTTGTGTCTTATCTGTCAGTTGTGCTGTTCCTGACATGATCTACTTTGGTAGTGCTGATGATTTAGGATGTGAACAACCCTCCATTAAAGGTGGAAGTGAGTTGCAAGGATTGACGTTTTAAGTCAGGCCTTGAGAGGGAGCGACGGCAACGCAATAGCTTAAACACAACTGAGTGAAACCATGGAAGCTAACAGTCCAACTAGCAGGGATCGCGCAGCCGCAAACAAGCTTGCAACCTGATTCTTGAAAAGTTGTCCAGGGAATCCTGTTTTACTACTTCCTGGATGAATATATGATGTACGGAGAACAGCAGCTGTGCAAAGTAAAATAACCTGATAATCAGGCTCCTATTGTCATTAAACAGCCGGGAGAGTCGGGTGTCTGTGTATCGGAACTGCAGTGTGATAAACATTTCTCCCCCCGATGTGACGTAAAATTCCTTCAATCTCGGATGGTCATCAGGGAAATAAATATTCTGGTGCTATGATGAAATCGTAGCTAAATGTTTTTACAGTGCAGTTTTAGCTGCTCAGAATGCAGTTTTGTCAACACGGCTTGAAAACATGCTGGATTAACTTGTGGAATTTGGCTGCCCTTTGCAAACTAGCTGAGTATGACATCAGAGCAGTCTGATTAAAAATGAATGATAATCTTATACTTACACTGGACCCTCTACTGTCGTATATGCAACCTGTTATCCTCTAGTAAACCACAAACTCTTTATTGATGCACAGCTGGGATGTTTTTAAATGATTAGTGATTGCTACGCATATGTCATATGATGATAGCGTTCATAAAGGTTTATGGGAATAACTCACACGCAGCACCCCACGTGTTTTCTGTCTGCATTCGAGCACAGACAGGTTCTCGCGCACTCTGTGGCCAGAGTAATGGGGTGCGCCACAACCCAAAGGCAGCTATTCCTTTGGCACCATGTACTTGCCTTCCTCCAGCAGCAACAGACTGTGCTTGGTAAGATTGAAGCCCTGCAAGGGGAGAAGATGCATGCCAAGCAGTGCCTGTCAGGAGATGCAGCTTAAGTTACCAACAGCATCTGCAGGACTGTACCCACAAAGAGGCCAAAGGAGAAAAGTACATACTGATGGGAGAACGTGCTGTGCTTGTGAGAGACGACGAGTAGGCCTGAAATGAAAAATTGTAGCAAATGTTGTTTCCGTCAGAAACAAGTCATTCACTTTTGTTCGCACAACATGGAAACTTACTGGCTTTTTCGCTGTTCTCGCCATTTATCATTTTTCACGCATTGAACAGAGCTGCTACAGGGCCGATTGCAAGCCAAACATGGAGATGAAAAAGTGCCAGGGAAGTGCTGGAAAGTGCTTTAAAACGGTTGTAAAAGTCCAGGAAAGTGATGAAAATGACAATAAATTATGATAAAATTCAGGAAAGTGACGAAAAATTCCAGAAAGTTGTGAAACTGATGGGAAATGAAAAAGTACAGGTGCCGATATCGACCATGGCTGCAGCGCAGAATCACCAGAGACTGACAAAGAACTGATGAACACTTGCAGGCACTCCCGAAAGGTTGGTATTTCCCTGCAGAACAGGAACACTCGGTCTCATCCCAGTCTTAACACAGTAGATCTCTAACATTAGGATGCCCCATTGCCTCACCCTGCAGACAGCTGAGATTCTCGGACGAGGCAGTGACTGCAGAGACAGAGCATGGTGATGCCATCCCCCATCCCCGTGGAAACGTGTGTGGCCATTGCCATCTGAAAGCTCACCATTCCAGACTCCTGCCACTCTGTCATGCAACAGTTCGGCATCGGAACCTCCACAGCGAGCACCATCCTTGTTGAGGTTTGCACAGTGATAGCAGAGAAGCTGATGGAATGGGTGGTGCGGTTGGCAGACCCTGCAGAGGTAACAGAAGTCTTTTGGCATGACGGGTTCCTGAACTGGATCGGGGAAATGAATGGGCGTCATTATTGCCATCATCTGCCACCCCATAGCAAAGACAACTACTTCAGTCGCAAGGGGTTCTATAACATGGTTGTCCAGTCCCTAGTGGACTACCATGCCTGGTTTGTGGATGTGTTGGCCAGATAGTCATGGAAGAACCACACTGCCCGCATCTTCTGTCATTCCCCCTTCCTTGGCTGCATGTAAACCATGGACTTTGGGCCCACCACTGAAACCTGCATCGGGGGACGGGGCTTGCTCATGCAGTCTGTTGTTCTGGGAGACTCTGCTTGCCCACTGAAGCCCTAGCTTATGAAGGCCTACAAGGTTGCCCGCACCCCGGTACTTCAACAGAAAGCTCAGTGCCACCTCCTCCGTTGTGGAGAGGGCTTTTGAAGCAGCGTTGGAGAACAATGGTGGCCAGGATCGATTTTTAGATGGAGACCGTTCCACTGCTAACCACTGCTGCCTGTGTTCTCCACAACATCTCCAAGACTAGTGGGGCCGTGCTGGAGAACCCCCCACCTATTAGCTCTGGTGAGCTAGTGCCCCTGTTCCAGGACCAGCTGAACAGAGTAGAGCACCGCATCCCAAGAGAGATCTGGGATGCCTTGTACCGGTACATCAACCACAATATTAGCACAAGCACCCAGCCTTAAATGACAGTTTACTGATCATAAATAAAGCTATTGAACATGTTCAATTTAGCCTTTAGTACTGTTTCCTGTGTGTCACTGTTTTCCTCTGGTCCATCCAGTCCCCCACACCCCGAGACAGCATACTTTCCTTACTGGACCCCTATCCATCAGCCCATGCTATTTCTCACCCTTTCTATTCCCTGTGTGTTCCCTGTTGACATTCCCAGGCTAACTGGTTGCTTGCATGAACCTCTCATCATTCACAGGCTAGCTGGGTCTGGGAATTACAACAAAATGCACAGAGGCACAGGTTTTCTGCTGGATCCCTCCCCACCCCTCGCCCTCAAGGCAAGTGCTTCCAACCCCCCCATCCCCCAAAGCAGCTTGCAGATCTTTAACTTTGTTAATGATAGTTTGAGAAAACAAAGGTTTTGTTGGTTGATTTCATGGGTTGTGCAAGAAATATCTCTGAAGATGCGATTTCTCATGTTGCACAGTACGTAACAGACAAGAAAGAAATCCCTAACGTGCTTTAAAACAAAGTGAATAAAGAATGCTCTTTTTAAAAAAAAAGAAAGAAGGAGAAAAAGTACCAAGTTCCACTTTCATATAAATGTTATAGCGGAGAATCTTTGAGAGAGATAGTTTGCCCTTTAAACTTTTAGGCATTTATGGCTTTAATTATGCTTTTCACCAAGATTTTACATATTTAATATTTCCTTTTAGAGCTTTCAAGAGTCTCAATTATTAATTCCATGGAGGATTTATGGGTCCTCTGACTGTCCCTTAAGTATAAAGATTGTAGACTCATCAAATACTGTTTTCTTCCTTTAATTTTTCTTTTACAATTTCTATATCATATAGGTTTCTGCCGTTTCTGGGCTAAAAATGGGGAATGGTTTTCATTAAGTCATTTGGTGCTGTCCCCTCCACCCCAAAATTCATGGCAGTTTCTCTGAGATCTTTATTTAAATGTCTGTCTGGTTTCTGTTGTGAATCTGTGGGGAAAGGAACTCTAAACCGCACAGCAGATAGTCAGTTTTGCCATAGCATAGCCAAAAAATAGCATCTCTTGCTGAGATACGATTTATAAAAATGGACTTCCCTAAATGGAGATCAGTGTTCACCAGAAGCCAATGAATAAGTAATGGAGTCTAATTTTCTGTTATTATAACTATCGTTTAAAAATGCATGTCTGGCAGGACATTGTAATGATTATGTATTACTTAAGAAAACTTTTACATTTTTTTCCCCTCCCTCTCGCCGCGTCAATTACTTCTTCATTAGATTTGTTCTCCTCCAATATTGGGAGAGCTTCTGAAAACCAATCTGACAAATGTATTTTATTTTTTTTTAAAGAAAGAAAATCGCCCCCTAGACTGCCAACACTTTAGATGTTGTTTTATGCCCCCTTCTGCAAATGCGCTCACCACGTTATGCTCCGGCATCTATAGCAAAACCCATTAGCTGTGACAGGTTAAGGTGCCTCTACAGATCTCCCCACAAAGGAACTGCACCAGTGTGCCAGTCATTATTCCTTACAATATGCCACGCCATGTAGCAAAGGAAGGCCAAATCTATAACTCTCCTTTTAGATTGTCTGTCCTGTGGGGGCGACTGTTCTGAAGAAAAGTCTCCATTGCCTGGTATGGTATTTTTTCAGTCCTGGATACACCATGGTTTCAGTTCATTGAGCAATAGGCAACAAGGGCATTCTGTGATCATTCAGCAGATCTTTTACCTGTGGTGAGTATGTAATTGTTATGGGTTTAGAAAGTAGTTGTAGATGAAAGACACTGTGCGCTACTTAAATTAAAATTCATTGATTGTGGAAACTCCGTAATCAATACTCACCAACCTGTGCTCTCTGCAGCTGTACGCAGTACAGATCCAATGCTCTAACATAACTCCATTGGCCTAATGTTAGCATCTGTATCATGGTGGGGTTCATATTCCATATCAAAATGTGCTTCGTCCATTACACACACACACATACAACTTCCATGAGCCTCAGGGTGGTTATGCATCTTCAAAATAACAGACCCAAGAGCGGCAAATGTCGAATCAGAGGTTTCTAATCTATGGGTCTGGACTAGAGAGCTGAAATGGTTAATAACTGCCATTCTAGATAGTTTGGCGGTTATCTGGCCATTAGACGATTAGCACAATAGCTAACCAACAAACCAAATAACTGAAAAATTCTGCAGCTATTAGCCAGTTAATTGCATTACTGTTGCCATAGTTCTGTATTACCTAATGTTACCGTTACTATTCTAGCCAAACCGAGGGTGTGGGAGAGAGGTGTAAACAGGAAAGGGATTATGGGCAATGGTAAACAGCAATATGGTAAACGACAATAGGGTACATAGTGCCAAGTGGTAGATCAGTAAAACGATTAACAAACCACCAAATAGTAAACAGATACTGCTCAGCAACCAGACCTTGCCGGAGCAGCTGGCATGGATCCAGCTGATTGCCAGATAGTGGCAGATCACCAAAACAACTTGTCGGAGAACCCAAAGGAAGATCACACCATTGAAAGAGTCTTTTGTGGCCCCAAAATGAACATCATCTTGCCAACAGAAGTTGGTCCAGTTAAAGATATCATCTGAAATACTTTGTTTCTATCTTTTGGGGGACCAACAGAGGTGTCACAGATGCTAGACTACACTGAAAGCTCTCCAGGTACAGCATATGAAACCGATGGACTGGTGCAAAGATAGTCACAAACATTGACTAGTAGTGCTGCAACGTTGGAAGATGGGGTCATGATCACAATAGATATTTCATATGTTTTACATGTATTTGTTGCTATCTGGGGTCATCAAATTATACTGAACTCCCAAACTGTGAAAATCTACAGACCAC
This sequence comes from Sphenodon punctatus, assembly GCA_003113815.1. Taxonomy (NCBI): domain Eukaryota; kingdom Metazoa; phylum Chordata; class Lepidosauria; order Sphenodontia; family Sphenodontidae; genus Sphenodon; species Sphenodon punctatus. Next base: position 18,957,311 of record QEPC01000412.1, on the reverse strand, counting down.
AAACTTGTGAACCTCTGGATTAAATTATGTTTCAGTTGTACATTGAAATATACAGGTAAGTTATAGCATTTTCTGGGTTCTAAATTAGGAGCTACTACTCAGGAAAAGGATCTTGGAGTCATTGTGGACAAAACATTTCAGCTGAGTGTGTGGCTGCAGACGAAAAAGCAAACAATGTTAGGAATCATTCGGAAAGGGATAGAAAATAAAACTGAAAATATTGTAATTCCCCTATATAAATCTATGGTATAATCCTGGAGTATTTTGTGCAGTTCTGGTCTCTCCACTTCAAAAAAGACATAGTAGAACTAGGAAAAGTACAGAGAAGAGCAACAAAGATGATCCCAGGCACGGAATGGCTCCTGTATGAAGAGAGGTTTGATAGGTTAAGGCTCTGCAGCTTGGAGAAGAGACAACTGAGAGGGGATATGATAGACGTTTATAAAATCATGAGTGGTGTGGAACACGTAAATAGGGAGTAGTTATTTACCCTCTCTAAGAGTACTAGAACAAGGGGACACTCCATGAAATTAACTGGCAGCAGATTTAAAACAAATCGGAGAAAGTATTTTTTCACTCAGTGCACAATTAACTTGTGGAACCTACTGCCAGAGGAAGTGGTCACGGCCGGAAGTGTAGCTAGTTTTAAAA
>QEPC01000412.1:18932879-18945484 GCA_003113815.1 Sphenodon punctatus | reverse complement strand
GAAAATAGGTGAGCAATGTATTGCCCCTTGGTACGCAATGTTAAAGATAGAATGGGGGCGTGAGAAGTACCTGTCTGCTATAAATAACTTTAAAGTCAGAAGGGCCTTGATCTTAGTCAGGGTAAACATGATGCCAACCTCAGTGAATGAGGGGAGGCTAAAAGGTATATCAGCAGAGCTTAGATTCTGCCACTGCGGTCAGGCAAAGACAGAGGATCTCCCACATTACCTATTCCATTGTCCCAAGTCCAGTGAAATTTTGGGCAAGTTTTTTGCCCCATGGCTAGAGGGTAGGGAAAAATGGGGCCAAAACAGACGCATACTATATATCTTAGCCAACCAAAATATAACAGTAATGCGGAGAGCTGCGGTTGGGGTATTCCAATTAGAGGTACATAGGAAAAAGCAGATGGAATTGCTTGAGTTGTCACATGGAGTTATGGGTTTCCCATAGCTGAAGTGGGACCCGATGGGACCCGCGAGCCTATTGTAGGATACCTGTGGGTTGTAAGCGCAATTTCCAAAATGAGGCCACTCTGACCCTGCTTACTGTTAAATGGCTGTCCTTTAGATTTTGGCCCACAAGGGCCAAAAGCAGGGACTAAACGTGCTGTTATACAGCAACTTGAGGCCACTTTGATCCTGCTCACTGTAAATTACCACCCTCTAGATTTTGCTCCTCAAGTGCTAAAAGCAGGGCCTAAATGTGCTGCTATACATCAAAGGCATGGTATCCGGATACAACACTGTTAGTACAGGTTAGCCTCCCATTGAACTATGAGAATGGGAAAGATACAGAGGGATCAGTCGCATAATGCGGGTATGCTTTAAGGTTACCACCTAATATTTCCCTCTAAATCTGACTACTGTCCTGCTTGGCTTAGTACACTTACCTCTTCTGCCCCGGTCAATAATCCAGCTTGTGGATTATCTGGACCATTTTGGAATTGACTCAGTCGATTAACCGTACGGCTAGAGAAAGAGGTATAGATGCAATGTGGAATTTATATCTTAATTTAATTATTTATTGTGTTTTTTAGGATTAGCCTAATTGTGTTGTATAAATTTGTTATATTTACTTTTGTTAGGGCCTTCGGTTAAACAAATATAATTATACTAGTATTATAACACAGGGGGCAAGCGTGCCGCCACAAACCCCGAGAAGGGTAAGGCGTCTCGCTGTTTGGTTGTAGGCCTGGTGTTTTCTTAGCTTTTGGGGAACAATATTATTAGTGAGTATATTTGCCCTATGTCTCTATGGATTCAGAATATCTGTACGGTGGAGATAAAGGGTATTAGATACACAGTGAATATACATATAAAAGCTTATTTATTAATTGTGTTTTAAATTTGTTTTATTGTGATGTACTGACATGTTTTATTTATTTCTTTGTTATGGCCTAAGGCTAAACAAATAAACTTTATTATTATATTATATAATGGACTGATACCTTGGTCAAGAATTTTTCTCGATTTACCATTTACCATGATTGACTGTTCATCATGATTTACTGGTTACCATATACTGATTTTCTGTGTACAGCTTTATTGTGTACCTTGTTCATCAGTTGCTCAATTAGGTTATTTCTGTCTTTCAGTCATTTTAGTTGGATCATTTTCGACAATTACCCATGCATACTAAAGCAATATTAACAGTATAACCAAAATATCAAAGTAACTGAAATATTGAAATGATCAAATTGAAAATAATGGGGAAAAATAAAAATATATAACCAAAATGTATACTTGAAGAAACAGAAATGTATATTGGCTACCCGAACTACCATTTTAAGTTTCGGTAGTGTAGATTTGATGGGCTTACCTGTTTTGAGGGGTACTTGTTTGGGCTGTTGCTTCCTACCCAAGGATTTGACAGTCCAAAGATCAGATCTCATTCATTATCCTGTGTCTGATAAAGGCCAGCACTAGATGCATCAGAGGAAATGCACAGGGCAACTATGAAATGGTCCATCCCTGTCATTAGCTTTTTGGGAACAATATTAGCCATGAAAGCCAAATATTCAGGGATGCCCCAATTAAACGAATGTGCTAATTATCTTTCTGGGGGAAAACTTGAATCTGTGTACTATATCTATTTATACCATGGATCCATTAAACAGGGTTTGATTGTGGCTATGCTACTTTAACTGTATAAAGATTAAGGGTCTATATTCCTTAGTCGTCATCATCATCCTAGGAGCCCATCTGCACCTTCACTGGTCTAGTAATGAGCTACTGAGGGACCTCTACATAGGATGTGTCCTCTGCCTCTATTTATTTGGATGTTGAGAACAGATGGAATATAACATTTGGTACATTATTTAAACATCCAGGCAAATGGATTTTACAAAGAACTATGAACATACAGAGGAATTAGGGGCCCATCAACATCCCTTCACAAAAACAAACAAACAAACATGTCTCTAAGCCCCCCTGGATGACCAATGACATATCTCTAGACATAACAATCACTATATGCCGATACCTGATACATGCACTGATGCTGCTTAATGCAAGGTCGTTGGCAAATAAAACATTTTCATCCATGATTTGATTTGGGATGAAGCTGCTGACACCTGGATGGATGAACCATCTGGGCCAGTATTGTCCCAGATGGTGCCAGCTGGGTACTCGGTGCAGCATCAGCAGAGGCTTATGAGCTGGGGGGAGGGGAGCAGAGTAAGACATCTTGGTCTTTCGGAGGTATCTGGTGCCTTACTCATCTGCTATGGAGTGTGTCCACCTTGTGATGGATTTGACTGGGGATAAATTGGGGATCCTCTTAGTGTACTGACCACCCTGCTGCATGGTTGATTCCCTAACTACTCTAGCCGAACTTGTCTCAGAGGTGGTATTGAATTCGCCTCGACTTACTGTCTTGTGTGAATTCAACAAACATGCTGAGACTGGTCTTTTAGGGATGGAGCAGGAGTTCATGGCTGCCGTGACAACCATGGACCTATTTCCCAGCAGGGTGCGAGACCTATTAGGATGGTCTGCCCCCGGAAGCTGATGGACCCGGTGTGGTTTCTTGGTGCTCTGGGGGAATTACCCTCTGACCTTTACAACCTTCTCATCGATGACCTTGTCAAGTTATGGAATATCTTGCTGATGGAGGCCATCGATCAAACAGCTCCCAGACGTCCGTTGCTCATGCGGCGGCCCCGCAGGCCTCCTTGGTTCTCTGAGAGGCTGCGGGTCCTGAAGCAAGAAGGGCGATGGTTGGAGCGATGGTGGCGTCGATCTCGTACTGAAGCTGACAGATTGTGACGTAGAGCTAGTTTATGAGCCTATGCCGAGACTATGCGGATAGCGAAGAGGGAGTTCTTTGCTGCCCTCATACCATCCGCTAAATCCCGTCCGGCGGAGCTGTTCCGGGTGGTGCGGGGTCTGGTCAGTACGGCCTCCCCAGTACGACCTGGGGGGTTGAGTCATCTTCCACCTACTGTGACCTTTTTGCAGATTATTTTGTGGACAAAATCACTCGGATCCACTACAACTTCGACTCCGCATTTAGTGCAGTGGAGGAGGTAGAAGGTGTAGAAGCCCTGACTTGTCTGTTTTTCTGGGATCACTTTCAGTCGGTGACACCCGTTGATGTGGTGGGGGTGCTTGGGGCTGTTCAAGCCACTTCTTGTGAATTAGATCCGTGCCCGTTCTGACTGATTAAGAGCTGCCGGGAGACATTGGGGCCATTGCTGGCTGGGGTGGTCAACGTCTCCCTTTGGGAGGGCAGAGTTCCGAGCTGTCTCAATGAAGCAGTGGTGCGGCCTCTGCTCAAGAAACCATTGCTTGAGGCTGACTCCCCTGCCAGCTATCGACCTGTCTCTAACCTTCCCTTTTTAGGGAAGGTTATTGAACAGGTAGTGGCTCAGCAGCTCCAGGAGCATCTTGACCACATCAGTTATCTTGATCCTTCGCAGTTTGGCTTTTGTCCTGGTCATGGCACTGAGACAGCACTTGCGGCCTTGGTGGATGACCTTCGCTGAGAAAAGGACCGGTGTCGATCGACCCTATTGATCCTGTTAGATCTATCGGCAGCATTTGATACCGTTGACCACGAGATGTTGGTGGTGCGCCTGTGGGACAGTGCGGGGGTGGGTGAGATCGTTCTTGAATGGTTCCGCTCATTCCTGACCGGAAGACCTCAGCGGGTGGTACTTGGTGATTCCTTTTCATCTTACTGAGACTTCCTATGTGGGGTCCCGCAGGGTTCGGTTTTGTCCACTCTCCTGTTCAATGTGTATATGCAGCCGCTCGGCGAAGTGATCAGAGGGTTTGGGGTGAGGTGTCATCAGTATGCTGATGATACACAACTCTACCTCTCATTTTCAACCGACCCAGGCCCGGCTGTCTCGGTGCTTACCTGGTGTCTGGCAGCTGTGAAGGACTGGATGAGAGCTAACCAGCTGACACTGAATCCTGACAAGACAGAGGTGATGTTAGTGCATAGGATGGCGGAGGTGACGGCCACTGGTTTCAGTTCTGGACTTGGCCACCACAATCATCAATGCTTTTATTACCTCTAGGTTTGACTACTGCAATGCGCTCTATGTGGGGCTACCTATGGTGACGGCTCGGAAGCTGCAGCTGGTGCAGAATGCAGTGGCCCGGCGGGGGTTGGGCCACCGGGAGCACATTACACCAGTGCACTGGCTGCCAGTTGTCTTCTGGGCCTGATTCAAAGTGTTGGTTTTAACCTATAAAGCCTTACAAGGCCTGGGCCTTGCTTATTTGCGAGACCGCCTCACTCTCCGGCTTCTAGATCGGCCCCTGCGGTCATCCAGGGGCGCCTTGCTGGAGGTCCCCCGGGTTCTCTGGGGGGCCACGCAAAATAGGGCATTCTCGGTAGCTGCGCCTTTGGAATTCCCTCCCAGTGGGGGCCCATCTGGCCCCAGCCCTCCCGGCCTTCCATAGGAACTGCAAAACCTGGCTGTTCCATCAGGCATTTGGCGAGGGAGAGGGTTGGGTGGGTTGGGGAGGTTGTTTGTGTTTATTATGCTTATGCTTTTTAATGTTTAAAACTGTTTTATACTGTATTTATTTTGTGTTGTTAGCCACTCTGGGCCGCCTGTGGCGGGATAGAGCGGGATATAAACGATGTAAATAAGTAAATAAATAAATATTTCAGATAATATCTGGTTCAACACATGAGATGGGACACAGATTGGATTTGATGTTTTGCACGAGCCTGAAAATGGGTCCTGATTATCAGGGGTGTTGTTACAACACTGTTGTCAAAGTCAGACCATTACCTTCTGAAAGTCCAGATCCTAGCCCTTCTATGCCCTCATTGGGGTGGTGAACCAGTTAGGTTGTTCCGCCCCCGGAGGCTAATTGATCTGATTGGTTTCCAGAATTCTCTTGGGGATTTACCTACTGACCTTAGTGGCTACTCCATCGATGAGCAGGTCGCCTTGTTGAATAACATTTTGACCATAGCCATCGACATGGTTGCATTCAGGTCCCCCTGATGTATGGAGGACTTGAGGCAGCTGAAGTGGGAGGGTAAGTATTTGGAGCGCGGGTGGTGCTCGACTAGCCGATTGTGACCTAGAAACTATGCTGTGGCTGTGATGGCAGTAAAGAAAGCTTTCTTCTCTGCTATCATAGTCTCTGAAGTCTCATTCAGCAGTGCTGTTCCGGGAGGTGAGGGACCTGGTTAATCTGGCTTGCCTCTGCCCGGAAATGGAGTCATCTAATATCCACTGTGACATTTTTATTAATTACTTTGCAGACAAAATTGTTCATATTCACCAGGACTTGGGTGCTGCCATTACACCTGCAGAATCAGAGTTTGGGGTTATGGAAGCTCAGTCCTGTCCTACTTATTTGGATCAGATTGGGCAATTGGTATCGCCCAATGATGCAGGGGAGGTGCTTGGAGCGTTGAGGGCACCAACGTCTTCCAGCTGGCTTTCACCAGCCAAGATGGGTAAGGATCTAATCACAACTGGTTGCCCCCATTGGAATTGGGAGGTGGTATTGGAGGAATTGGGGAGGGTTGGGGGATTTTAGGGGATTTTTAATGTGGGAACTTAAGGATCACATATATATTTATTTATTTATTTGAAAAAATAACATCCACCGACCTGATGAAAATCCAGGCCCATCTGACTCTCTGCAGTCAGGTGACAAAACCACTTCGCAGCAGAGCAAAACTTACTTCCATCTCTGACCCTTTGCTCTTGAACATGGAAGTGTATTGACTTTACTTCCTAGCAATGGTTACTAGCAGGGCCCTCTCCTTGCCAATCAATCTATATCATTTTGTGAAGAAACAGAACAGGCTGCTCTTGGGATTGATTTACACATTATTTATCTTCTCTCTCTCTCTCTGTCTCTCTCTGCCCAGTTTTAAATGGTCAGCCCAATCCTATTCACATGATAAAAAATCATAATGTCTCAAATTACTTACTCAATAAACTGTGGGTTTGTCTATTATTAGTGATCATTAGCTTTATACACAGCATGGAAATTTAGAGCAAATTAACTACATATGCAAGCTGCTGGGCTCATCTGCAGTTAATCATACGCATACTGTTCAAGTGGGCAGAGGATTTTGCAAGAATATTTCCAGGAAGAATTTGTGGGAGGAGAACTAAGTACCCTTGGTGTTTTTTTTTGTTTTTGTGCTCTCTTGCCATCTCTCCTCGAGCTGGTCCTCCCAAACTAATGTTTATCTAAAACACCGACAATTGCAGAAAGCACGAGAAAGAATGATAGCTCAAATTGAAATGCTGCTGATTCCAGAGCACCAGATCTGTAGGCCTGTAAATAATTTCCACATTGGCACAAAACCTGCAACCTCCCCCACTTTCCGTACAAGGTTGTCTCTCATCGAACCTGCTGTCCCTTTCCCCCCACTCTGCACTGACCTAGGGACGCGTAGGATTGTGCCTGTTATCAGATGATGACACATTGCCTTGTGAGTTATTCCAGTCACCATTGTTTCCAATGAAAATAATGGCTTCCAGTTACCGTGGGCTGGTCATTCAGCGCAATCAACCTAGATTAAAAGGGAACGGTTTTCCTGATAATTACCACTCTGCACCACAAAGAAGATTCAGTGTAAATGCTAATGATTATTTACGTGGGTTTGGGCTTTTAGAAAGTAAACCAATCAGTCATTCGTCTCCTTTAAATGGAGTATCTGACCAGGCATGAGTCTAATTTCAGGGCAGGTAAAATGGACTGCAGTGCAACAGCCTTGGAAATGGTTTCCCAAAATAAGAAAGCAACCACAGGGAATGGGATAGGCCTGAACCACTGGAATATTTGCCTGTTTCACTGATCTGTTCCCAACGCGGTCCGTCCTGTCTCCGCTGGCTTCCTGGCCCAGCTGCAGGCTTCAGCTATTGTCCCTGTTGAGTTGTTCTTCTAAATCAGGAGATTCTAAATTTTCCCTTCACCGGCTGCTTTGAAAATTAGTACGAGCTCTGTGGGCTGGATAGGAGTTAGTGGTGGCAGCAGCTAAGTACGGGGATGATCAAGATTAGGGAAGGAAGGTCAGGGTCGAGAGCATATTAACTATGGATCCATCCCATGTCCTTGAGTGCTGCATACCCTGATCTCTGCGTCGTTCCCAGAGCTCACTCTTTGAGTGCTTGACAGTTAGGTCTGGATCCATGGACCAGATCCAGGGAACTGGAAAGGGACCAAATTTTAAAAAACACCTGTGAGCTAAATTCGGCCCACAGGCCAGAGGGTCCTCACCCCTGCAGTAAACTAACCTGTTACACAAAGAAGCTGTCTGGCTTCAGGAAATGGGGCGCTTGCTCTTTAGTTGTGCATGGCCTTCCATGTTGAGGTGTGTGATTCCACATTGGCCTTTTCCTCTTTGGACACTTTTATACCGACAGGAGCCATGCCTCTGCTCCACCTCACCCCTGGGTGGCCTGTCTGTCTAAAGGCGGCCCACCAGATGTTTAGGCAGGGCAGAGGCAGACCAGGCTGTCCCTGCTCCACTCCAGCCCCTCTTGCAGTGCTCCGTAACATCCAGGAGCACCGCCAGCAGAGCAGACTGCCCAGACCCAAGGGATCAGCCCAAGGCGGAGTTGTGGTCTGTCGGCTCAGCCGACAGCCACTGCAGCTCCACTCTCAGTCAAGGGCTGCCCCGGGTCACACCATAGAGTTGTGGGCAACAGCCTAGATCATCAGGCAATCTACCCGCAACTCTGTGGTGTGGGGAGGGGGACTCCTTGCGGGCAGACCATGGGCCACGGCAGTGTCCGGGTATGTTTAAACATGACCCAGGCAGGGCTGAAAGTTGGCTGGAGGTCACCCCTGGAGCCAGGGCATGGGGTGGCCAGTCCCACTTTCATCTGAAAACACCCTTTGATCATTAGTGGAGCTCTCCCTGTACAATGAGGAGTGCAAATATTCCCAACACTTTAAGCAGGCAAAGGGGAAACGCCCGGCATCCTTGGCCTATAAGCTCAACTTTCTTATGCTTCTTATACATGTGCACATGAAGCTCTCAATATTCCATGTGCATAAAGAGAGAGGGAATAAGCGATGTTCTCCTCCTTATTCTACTGTCATTCCATCATCTCCTTGTTGTCCTTTCAGGGATTTTCCTGGGAGGCAACCAGGTAAGAGGTTCCTTCGGCTTGAGTACTGGTCTGTTGGGTTTTCTTTTCTTCTGGAAGAGGGATTTTGACCCCTCGAAGAGGGCCAGTGGGATTCAGCACTCAAAGAGGGACTGTCCCTTCAAAACAGCGACTGTTGGGGATCTCCCACAGGAGCCCTATGTAAGGAGAGTCTGGAGGCTTTGGCCACTTACAGCTATTGCTGTCACCCTGAATGAGAACACAGAGGCTGCTGTCCAACATTACATGGAAGGGGGGAGCTTGTGCAGTCATGATCACGGCTCCCGTAATTGTGGGGATTAGCGCCTGTGAGAATGCACTAATTCCCTTTTATCACCTGGGCCGAAAACAACTGAGCGTTATCGGGTCCCCAAATGCAGCTCTTACAAGGATGCGTGTTCTTGCGTCATAAAAGGAAATGAGTGCATTCTCACATGTACTAATCCCCACAATTACAGAGCCATGATCACAATTGCCCAAGTTCCCCGCTCCCATATAACATCAGAAAGCAGGCTGAGATATCCTGACGCAACGCCTCTTTCTAATTCTATAGGTTAAAATTTAGGAGGCTGCTTTCCAACATTACATGGAAGGGGGGAACTTGCGCAGTCACTTCAGTTTCCCTTTGTTCCTCTGAACATGGCCTGAGTGAGCCTTGCCGCACCCTCTCTCCATCGGTGCAGCAGCCACAACCACCTTCCCATCCCAGCCTCCCGCAGCTCCGCTCCTACCTCTGTCGCCCATCACAGACCCTCCCAGGATGTGCCGCTGGTTGAGAGCCACGGCTATAGGAAATGCCTCATTCTTTGTTGAAGCGGGAGTCTACTCACGGCCGAACACCAAGTCATGTAACTTTATTTCTTCTGAGTGTCTAACACAGAAACACGTTGAGCTTGTATTTTGTCAGGCAATGTGTTTAGTTTTTCTTTTCTCTTTTCCCTACGCACATTCCATTGCATTCTTCATTTAAATGATATGCTGCAAGGGTGGGGAGAAAGGGAACGGCTGAGCCTTTTTTGTTTATTTAATGCTGTTGGTTTTAAGCTGAGGGAAGCAATCTATTGTGCTGTACCACAGATGGAAGTCCTGTTCTCCTAGCCTCTCCCCACACATGTCGGCGCACCTGGATAACAGCTCTACCTGTTTACAAATTACCCCAATTTTCTGCTTGATTCAGCAGTAACTGTTTACCTTCCCCCGTGATGTAATTAGGCCTTCAGAGTTCACATGTGCCTATTACAATCTCTCTTGTGTTTTGTTCTCTTTTTTTGTAGCTGTAATTATTTATATATATATATATACACGCACACACACGATACAACATTTTAACACACACACACACACACACCCCTAATGTGTGTGTGTGTGTTAGTGTGTGTGTGCATCTATTAAAATTTTGTATCAATTCTTCAGCTAAATTATGCACAGTGGGCCATACTAGCCTTCTATTAACATAAAGTATGCTAAACAATGTGTTTTCCTTCCGATAATTATACTCTAAAGCATCAACTGCTTATTCTAGGAAACTCACCATGCTTCCAGGGTTTCCTTATTTCTCTAAACTTTGAGCTGTTGTCTTAGCAGTTCACATGGGCCGAGTTGTTGGTGACCTAGCCTCATTATCTTTCCCTATTATCATCAGGACCTGCAGCTGCTTCATAACCAAATGCTCGGTGTTGAAATGAACTATGAAGACCCTTCTAAGGGGATTGTTTCCGTTTCGTACGATATCACACTCCTTCCCCCAAGTGGAATGAACGCTTGCTTTACAAGGTTGTAAGGAGTAAACAACACGTTGTTACTCTGTGCTTGATTAAAGAGAAGTCCCTATTATGAAGTAGACAGCTTCCCTGTCTTTTAAAAGTGTTGCTATTCGAACGAAAACAAATTCTCAAAAAAGCAGGTAACTCGTCAAATATACCCCCAAATGGTAGCATGGAAGCAGATATCTTTTTCGTTTTTCCATTTTGGGTGGTTGGGTGGAGGGGGTTCATTTATTTTGATATTTCAGTCATTTTGGCTATGGAAATAGCCGTAGCAATATTATGTACGTGCTATTGCCAAACATGATATGAAAATACGGAAATGGCCAAAATAACCAATGGGAAGAAAACTGAAATGGAATAACTGGAAAAACCACATATGTGAGTAAGTGTTTTGGTTGTATATATTATTCAGGTACTCAAAGGGCTACCTGAAAATGAGGATAATACCCATGAATGATAAACACACAGCCCGGTTTCAACTCTAGTTGCTGCCATGTGCTATGTCTTCAGTGTTAACTAAGGTGCTTAACTTTGCTTTCTCAAGCTTCACTAATACTAATGGGGAGTATGGGACTACTGCAGATTCAATGGTTTGAGAACTGCCTATGTGAATTGACGGTTCTCGCTTCCCATCAAAAAGCTCCATACAATTAAAGCAGTTCAGTCAAAACAGAAAAAAGGCTGCAGTCCACTAACCAGTTACTCCAGACTAAGTGACTTATGGATCACAGCCTATATTGGTATAATAGTGGAAGAGTAGATAAGGCGGTTCTGCCCTCATGGATGATTACAGAATCTCACATTTTTGGGTAAAAACACACGTGATGGCATCATCAGTGTTAGCTAAGGTGACATGGACCAGGAAGGAAAACTGCAGCGGATACAGTCTGGGCCATGTCGGGGTGCCAAACAAACGTGGCCAGGGCTGGGCCACCAGTGAGGGCAGAGAGAAGCCTGAATGTGCCTCCAGCTGGCACCCCATTCCTGCCATGATGGGCAGCCATAGCGACCAATGGTGGCCGGCCATGGCAGCTCGAACCCAGGCCATGTTGGCAGCCCAGGAAGAGTCATAATAGCCCACTGTGGCTCACTTTAGCCCAGTTGGGTGTGCCTTATCCTGGGATGTGACCTTTGAGATTTTCCAAGGTCAGAGCCTAGGCTAGCTGCAGATACAGCCCAGGTCAATCCTGGGCCAACATCTGGTGAAGTGCAGGTGAAATTCAGTCCAAAATGGATCAAAGCGGGCCATGGTGGGCTGGTGTCAAGTCTTTTTTTAACCTTCGTTGCGGTCTATGATCATAGGTTTATATGGAGGTCTCAAAATGGTGTCTTGGAACCATGAAGTAAAGTGAGAGGCCACCTAACTGAAAATTGTCTCTTCATCAGAGGTTTTCTCTAGAACGAGAGCAGTAATGAAGTCACGTCTGGGTCTTTGAAGGCCATTGATTTGAATTTTGGATACTTGAACCTCATAGTATTGGTCTGTAAATTGCACAAATTAGCTAGAGGCTGAGGTGCGAAGGCTAGTATTTTCTGGATTCTACATGTACAGATGGAAAACATTGCCCTTGCTGAAGTCAGTAGAAGAACTCTCATTGATTTCATGAAACTGGGAGTTCACTCAGCCTCCTTTTGTTTAGACAATGTAATTCAGTAAAGAATTACATAACTGCTAGATGCATGCAGTGTCACAAAAATTGGGCCTTAGTCAGATTAATAGATTTAAAGACCAGAAGTGAGACCATAACCAGGTTATGATTTTCTACATAAACACAAGCAGTAATCCCTGCATCAGGCTCAGGAAAATATTTTAATGAATGTTTGTATGATCTGAGGGCAAAGAAACAACAGTGCTTGCTCCATTCATTTCAGTCATCCATTTGTCTGGTTCTAGTGTTTACCCCACCCATACCATTCTCATTCTCCTCTCCTCTATCTACACCCTGTCCCTGAGCAAACTCATTGCCTCCCACGGCTTCCAATATCACCTTTACGCTGATGACACTCAACTCTATCTCTCCACCCCCTCTCTTTCCCCTTCTGTCCAAGCTCGCCTCATCAACTGTCTCTCTGATATCTCCGCCTGGATGTCCCAACGCCAACTCAAGCGCAACATGGCAAAGACTGAACTCCTTATCTTTCATCCCTTCCCTTCCTCCCCTTCTTCTCTATCCATCCTTATTGATGGTGTCACCATCCGTCCTGTTCCCCAAGCCCGTAGCTTGGGATTCGTCTTCGATACTCACCT
>QEPC01000412.1:18884621-18909266 GCA_003113815.1 Sphenodon punctatus | reverse complement strand
CCCCCCCCCCCCCCCACCAGCACGTGCCTCTCAGATTGTAAGACCTAGGGCAGGGACCGTGTCTGTTCCATTAATTTGTAAAGCACCAGGTACATTGCTGGCCCTATATAAATGCTTGATAATAATAATAATAATAATAATTAATAGAGGTTCCTATGAGGTCAGGCTTCATGGGTTCTAAGCACCTACCAAACATCTAGGCTCCATTTCTACAAAACGTCCAAGCATATGCTTAGAGCTATAGCATTTTACTGTACAACGGCTAGAACGAGGCATTTGGGAATGTTTTCATGCTTTGCCAAATCAAAGTCCTAATCACTAACATTCCTTGTCACAAACCAGTGTGTGTTCCTAAGGCCTGGACCAAATAAATCAAATGAAAAACACATCCATTCTTCAGAGCTGATGAATTGTTCTTAGGTGCAGCCACCTGAGCTGCCTTAGCCAGGCTACCATGCCTTGGGCCGCCTTAACTCACTCTGGGCAGCCAGAGTACATCATGTGGCCGGCTGCTGCCAGATGCCCCCACCCCCCCCATGTAGCAGAGTGAGCAGCTGGCTGATCTCTGCGATGCATCCTCGGAAAAAGACCAAGGACCCCAAATGGGGTAAGGCTTTCCAAGGCGTGGGAGTCTGCTTGCTGGGGCTCTGCGGCTTTGAGCAGTGGGTGCTGTCACTCGTTGTGCGATGCCATGTCATGGCTGGGGGCAGGGGCAGGCCAGAGGAGGGAGGTGGGGCAGGGCCATGTTCCTGCTCGTGGGGCCGGCGCCTCAGCCTTCCCTGGCCGCGGCAGAAGCTCCAACAGCGGCCCGCCCAACTTCCTCACAGGGGGCTGAGCATCCACCTCCTCCCTGCGCTGGCCCCACAATACGGCAGCAGCCCGGGGATCAAACCCTCTGCAGCTTGTGTGGCTACACTCCTTGAAACAAGAAGGACTCACTTCTGACTGCCATTTTGAATTATCCTGTTGGGGATATTTGACTAGGAATCAAGTTAAGTGGCTTACTTCTGTCCCTGCATTTACTATACACGTTTACCTGATGTATGTTTTTATGGGCCGCTGAGTGTATGCAGTGGCATAGCAAGGCTGTGGTGGGATGAGGCTTATGTCCCAATTATGCCCCCATCGCCAAAGGCAAGGAGGTGAGGTCTTCCTATGCAGCGATCCTCCCAAGGCTCCCAGCCAGCCTCAGACTCTCCCACAAAAGAAGTAGAGCTGCCAGGGCTCCTACTGAACCCCTTCCCACCCCCCAAGTGGCAGAAACCCCACTAAGAAGGATGTTTTAAGAGCTGTCAGCACTCCTCCCTGGCCCACTTTGAAAACGTCCTCCGTGATGGAGCCCTTGGCAAGCAGCCTGAGCCACTAGAAAATGTTCAGAGTGGGTGGAAGCAAAGTATTGACCCTGCTGCCTCCTCTGCTCACTCTGAAAATTGCCTAGCGATGCTGAGGCAGATTGCAAAGGTCACACCTAGAATCCAGGGGATGGGCTCCATTGAGCCTCCTTGCTCCCATGTCACTATGTCTTAGTTTAGCCATCTGTTTATCTTACTAGAAAATAGACTGAGCATAATCCAGTATGTGCACAGGGAATCTTGGACATCATGTATAATATGTTTATGACTAATATATTTGGATGCGTCTATTTTCTTTTAATGTGTGTATCTATTTTAAGCTACAGGCTTGCTCACATGAACACTTACCCTGAAGCAATTACCTCCTAACTCACTTAAACTCTGTTTTAGTTTGCTCAAAAACAGTGTTAAAGGTGAAGTAAGGAGGGTTCCCTCTTGCGCTACATTGAGTGTTTTCAGATGGACAGTTCCCTTGCCTCTGCTCTGCCTCAGCCCCAGGTGACCCGTCCATCTAAAGGTGGACAGCCAGATGTGCAGGCGGAGCAGGGTGTCCAGCCCTGCTTGCCCTGCTCCAGAACATCCAGGAGCACCAACAGCGGAGCCGGATGCCCAAACCTGGTGCACCAGCCCAAGGCAGAGCTGCTGTCCGTCTACTTGGCAGATGGCCGCTGCAACTCCGCTCTCGGCCAGCGGTTGCCACGGGCAACACCATAGAGTTGCAGGTGGCAGCCTAGAGCATCAGGCAATCTGTCTGCAACCCTATGGTGAGGGGGAGAGAGTGCTGCATCCGTTTAAACCCAACTCAGGCAGGGCTGGATGCTGGTAGACACTATGGGTGTTTTCAGATGGATACGGGGCTGGCCACCCCCCCGGACCTTCAAGGAGGTGGCCAGCCCTGCATCCATCCCCAAACACCCATAGTCATGACTAAAGAGGAGCACATTTTCCTGGGTAGCTTCCAGGGTAAGTGGTCGTGTGAACGAAGAAAGAAAGGATATTAGTTAAAGAGCGTTAAGACCATTTACACTTAACTGATTATTCATGTGATCACTAATTCCTGGGATAATCTCTTCTGGGGTAATAACTTTACAAAGTATTAATACTTCCAATGGATTGTCTCCACTGCAAGGAGTACCCTGAAGGGGGATTAGTCTGTGGGTGTGAATGTGGTCTAGAACTGTAGATGAGTATTTAGACCTTTTCCCTCCTGTGGGAAAATTAGTACAAGCTCCAGGGGCCAGTTTGGGATTGGGGGCAGCGGTGGTTATGATGAGGGAAGGAAGGTACGTGTAGGTAGGTCCCTAGATCATGGATCTATGCCATGATAGATCCATCCCCTATCCTTGAGTGCATGTCCTCATCACTGCTCCCTTCCCCTGACCTCACTTTTTCAATTTTTGATCTCACAGGCTGGTTCCAGGAACTGCTAAGTGGCCAAATAAAGAACAGCCATAAGTGAAAGGTTGCCCACCCTTGATTTAGACAAACATGCATAGTACCGCGAGAACTACCTGAAGAGCAATTGGTTCCTGTACCTCTGTTTATTATTTGAACACCTAAAAGGGAAGGGGTATTTGGTGTGATAAACTAGAGGAGATCTATAATCCATGCTAGCTGGGTTTCTGCTGGAGAAAGAATATGTTAAAATGCAGAAATACTCTGCATGTCTCACCTGCCTCGTAGTGTAAGTATGATGAACACCGTCTTGAGTTGCCGGTGCTTTCACACACTCTACGGAGACACTGTAAACTTCACATTAATCATTGCTGAGATTTGGTACAACCAGCAAACCCAGCGTGAGCAAAAGAGTCGAATGATTGGGACCATTCTCAAACCAGATTGATTTTGTTAACAGACAAGACTGCTTTGGGGTTTTGTTTTTTTTCTTTCTTTTCAACTGATTTTACATCTGTCTCATTTATTCATTTATAATCGCAGCCATTCATATTTATGCAATCCACGGCAATTTACAGTTGGATTATTTATCACAGTTTATTGGCAGGAGACGGTCACATGAGAGAGATTCATCCTAACAGCCTTTTTCATGTGATTACTTTCTGCTAATGAGAACTGCCCCATTATCAACAGTGAATGGAAAGGAGGGGTGCAGAAGAGATTTGCATTGAAAGTGAAGCGCTGGTGGGGGTGGGTGAGAATACTTGCTAAAAGTTTTCCCAATTCCAGCCTTAGAAATGAAATTGATGTGTGTGGGTGGGCATCTGTGATTGCATCCATGCAAGCACAATAAACGAGATGTATTTGAAGCAAACACGCCCAGTGATTTTTTAATTTTAGGAAATAAAAGAGGACAGGATTAAAATGAGTAGTTTTGCATTGACCCATATGTGGATTCTAGATTTTACCAGTTAGTGCCTACGTAAAAGGAAAGTCTTTTAGTACCAATATAGCAATTTCATTCTCTTTCTCGGCATTAGTCTGGAAGTGGCTCTAGGGAGAAGAAACGCATCCACATAACTAGCATTTATCCAGGGTTTTATTAACATTCTGCTGTAAGGTTTTTGCTGTTGTTCTTAGGCGATTGTTAGTAAATTAGCTAACAGTGCTCCAGCACAGAAAGACAAGATCTGTCCCTTCATGCAAATACTTTCAGTCAAGCAGCATGCCTCTGTCCTTTTGCCCTCTGCTCCCGGGATTCATAGTGCTTAGTGCCTATTAAATGTATAAATGCTGTAACAAACACTTACCCCAATCAGCCACAGTATATAGATTTACTTTTTGGGCTCCAGGTAGTCTGCATAGGTGACCACCATCCTGTTGTTGCCTCTAAGACACAGGATTTGCTGGCAGGAGCTTGGACCCTGTCATAAATAACAAGAATGGATCGTCTGAATGCTGAGCAATCACTTTCAAGATCTCTTTTAGCAAATTTGATTTTAGGATTCTCCCAGAGGAGAGAGAACACCCCACTCAGCATTAACAAACAAGTAACTTCTGTTTCACACACCTAAAGCTAATTGAAGTTTTTTCTACCTTAGCACAACAGGGATTTTTTTAAACCATTTTTTTTTTTTGCATTTCAGTGGTTCTTAGTTGAAAGCACTAATTTGCCAGATCCCTACCCCAGAGTTGCTCTCCCGAAGCAGCACAAAGCAGCTAGAAACTTTATAGAATAGAGCTCCCCTCTGGTGCTTTGTTTCTCATAATAAAATGAAGTTTGGGAGGGTGGGGCACTGATTTTCTCATGTGAAGTTTCTCCTGTGTCTTGAGACCTGGTTGCAGGTACTCAGGCAGTGGCGAGGGCCATCGCCTCCCGCAAAGTGTTGACCCGAAGACGAAAAGGGGGATGATGAAAACGACGACCCTCCCGTCCCTTTTTGCTCCTGCTGCTGCCGCCGCTCTAGTCATGGAACGAGTAGTGGAAACAGGACGTTACCTCAGGAAATCCCACATTAGGGATTCCCTTTCCTCCCCATCTTCCCCTACCTATTCCTGGATGGATGATTGAGACTAACCCATGTGAGGGTTTGCATCGTAGCGCCTGCCCGTTGCCTGTTTTTGTGGGTTTCAAGTCACTCAGGGAATTTTCATTACTTTTGTTCAGGAGCTCAAAATATTTCATGTTGGGATTGTCATTTACAACTATGCTACATTTTTATCTCGTTGGGCATTGCCTAGCACAATGGGACGCTGATGAAGGACTGGGGCCTGTACTCACTACTGGGATACTGTAGTACAATCGATGATCATACCCGTCTCCGCAGGTGCATTTTTTCTCTTCTACCATTTAATGCTGACACTTTCCAAAATATGAAAGCTAGATAGATTGCTGGTGATTCCTGAGCAGTGGAACCCTCTTTCTGCAAGTTAGCAGGTAATGCAGAGCAGTCCTACGCTATCAAATATCATCCCTCAGCCTTTAACCCTGCTCCATTGTCAGGATTGTAAATACGTTTTTAGTGTTTGGGGTGTATTTTGTACCCCAAGTTCATTGTTATGGTTTGGGGTGTAAATGTTATCCCATTCAAATATCCTTGTTTGTGGTGAAAGTAGTCATTGTGTTTCACACACTCCATGCCCTGGAAACACAGTGGGTGTCTTTAGACATAACGTCAACAGGTGTCTGAATGTGTGTTGTGACCTTGATATGAACACCGGTTTGGCCCTGTGTTCCCCAGGTGGCGCCGCTAGCCTATCTTGGAGCAAATTGGTGTTTTACTCACCACCCAATCCCAGCACGCAGGTGCTGCTGCCTCCTCGTTCCCCATGTTGTACCTGGTAACGCACCACGTGATATCATTATCCACAACACTGGCCACATGTTCAGCCAAAACACCCAAATTGTCCTTGTGATGCAATGGTGTTTACATTGCGTGTTCAACAGGTGGCCAAATTGGGGTTGGGGTTATTATGGTGCTTACACATAACGGCCAAACACGTGCTATGGGGTTTTGACACCGGATCTTTGTTATGTCTAAAGACGCCCACAGTTACATATTTGAGGAGGCTGGCACCATGGCGCCAGTCCGCATGACTAGGCTTCTGCCCACTGCACTGCAGAACAGACAGCCACTCTGCAAGGGCCCTTAGATGCAGGCAAGACCTCTGAGAAATGGCTCAAACACTCCTTGCCACTTTTCCTGAGAGGTTGGCACCATGGTTCCAGTCCCCATGTGTGTGACTGCAGGGAGTTAGCAAAAATCGAGACGCTTAGGGTGTCTTTAGACATAACACCAACGGGTGTCTGAATGTGTGTTTTGACCTTGATATGAACACTGATTTGGCCCTGTGATCACCATGTGGCGCTGCTTAGACACACAGCCCATCTCAGGGTAAATCGGAGTTTTGCTTGCCACCCGATCTCAACACTCAAGTGCTGCCGCCTCGTTCCCTGAGTTGTACCTGCTAACACACCACGCGATATCATTAGACGCAACACTGGCCACGTGTTCAGCCAGAACACGTACATTGTCGTTGTGTTGCAATGGTGTTCACGTTGCATGTTCAACGGGTGGCCAAATTGGTGTTGGGATTGTTATGGTGCTTGCACACAATGGTCAAACACGTGCTATGGGGTTTTGACACCCAATGTTTGTTATGTCTAAAGACGTCCTTTGTCTCTGTGGGTTGCCGCACCCTAGGTCTTGTCTGTGTGGGTAACGTCTCTCTAAGAGCCATTAAGAGTGCTTGAAGGACAGCAACGTTTGTTTGAGCCATCATCCAAGGTTGTATTTACCTTGGGGTAAGATGTAAGTGCCTTGGGGAACTTTTTAATGCAAAAACAAATGGGGTGTATTTTTTACCCCTATGCTGGGGTAGAAAATGTACTCCATGGGAAAATCAATGCTTTTCTGGGGTAGTTTTTTTTTTTTGCTGAAGGTGTTTTTTGCTTACAGAACAAAAATGGTAAATGGTAGGAAGGGGTACTTTGGGGACATTGTTCACCAATGTGTCGGTGACAATGTCCTAGAAGGGCAAAGTCATAAAGCCACTACTTTTCATTTTTTTCCAAAAACAAATTGCACATGTGGAATGGTAAAGATACCTCATGTGATTGAGCAGGGTTACGGCCACAATGGGACTTTGTCCTGCACCCTGGAAGAAGGCAAGTGCACATATTGGAGTTTCAAAGCCCTACTCTTTATTCATATTCAGCCAATTCAATTTAGGTTATCTGGGGAGGGGAAATTTCCCAGGTCAAGGAACTCGAGGTAACCAACAACAATTATGGACAACATGGGTTGTACACCCATGTACCGCCATCACGCAATGCTCTATCAATTAGGTCACTCTACCCCCAAGCTGCATGGCTGAGTTGGGAAGGCGTGTTGCATTACTAGTGACCTTGAAGCAAGTGGGTAGGTCATCGTCCACCCAGGACCATCTCCATCCTTGACTGCAGAACTTGACCCTCCACCCTGGGCTGATGGTCAGAATCTGGCCAGACTTGCTCTGTGATTCAGACAATAAACCCCATCTTATAGGGAAATGTCTTTGCCAAATGCTTAACTAATCCAAATACACTTTCTAACACTTAACTGGACCCCTGCAAGAATGCAACAAATATTATAGTTTGCACTCCAACCCAAACCTGATAATATTCCCAATAGTAGCCAATTATTTTGAGAAGTGCATTGTGTGGAAGGCAAAAAACCTGCAAGTCATGAGGAGCCAAACAGTGCCAACAGAAACATTCCTTCTTGTCCCCCCCAGTCAGATCCAGGTATACCCTCAGTGCTGCACAGTAGGATGTCTGGTTGGGTGCTTGCTCCTGTTATGACTCTGACTTCCGCTTGAGCCCAGAGCAGAAAAATGGCGCCCGCAAGTCTCGTGAGATGAGACTTCCTTCACACATCTTACTTGTTGCCCCTGGTAACCACGAGCCTAGCGAGCTCCTGCCTGAACCACTCATCAGCAGCGCTGCTGATGAGTGCTTGCTTCTTTCTTTTACGGGAGAGGGCAAGACAAAGCCCTCCGCCCTTCTTAGCGCTGCTTAAAGAAGGGGGAAGGCAGTTATGATCAGTTAGTCCAGAGTTTGGTCTTCCCTGTGGTTCAGGGCCCTGTGATATTGTGTATAGTGGGCAATCTGTCACTGTGTTATTTTCCCACAATTTCTCTCCTCCTTGGGTCACTTGCCTCATTTCTCCAGCTTTTATTTCCTGTTTCAGTGCTCTCACATGGGGTACTTCCCAAGCTTGACAGCCTCTTAGAGTTCTTCTCCTGCAGCTCTCCACCCACTCTTGGGTATCCCCTGTACTCACAGCATCCAGGTAGTAAGTAAAAGACGTGCACTAGACTGACATTTTCTTAAAACTCCTTCAGTGCAGTCACATGAGCTGTGTGGGCCTGATCCCCACGTGGCCCTGTGGTGTGCAAGCACAGCCGCCACATTGCAGGGTAAGTGTGGGGAGCTGGGCAGTCAGTCACGGGGAAGTCAGGCAGGCAGGCAGGCTTGTCACCGTTGGAGATGCTGCCATGGCTGGGGAAGGCCAAGGCCCCGGCCACACAAGCTGGAGCCAGGCCCTGCCTCACCTCCCTCTCCCGGCCTGACCAAAGCCTTGCCCCCGTTTGTGATGCAGCCGTACATGATGGGCACTAGCAGCCACCGCTCTAAGCCTCACTGCATCGCTCCCACACAGGAAGGCAAACGGCGGCCAGGCACAAAGGCAGCCACACCTTGAACAGCCTTACCTCTTAGCCCAACTTTTCTGAGGATATGTTGTGGATCAGCCAGCTGCTCACTCCGCCCCAAGGCAGGGAGAACATCTGGTGGCCTCCAGACACATGAGCCACTGCATCTCGTGGCCCAGCTACCCAGAGTGGGTTACGGCTACCCAAGGCATGGGAGCCTGCCCACAGCATCTCGTGTGACTGCACTCTTAGCATACTGATTAGTTTTACCTTGGTTTCACAGGATGAAGGCTCCATCCGGAGCAAAGCTACCATGAATTGAAGAGGCTCACTTGAGCGTGGGCCCTGGACTCTAACTTGGGGACTTTACAAGCGGCCTGTGCATGACCAGAAAACTTGGGCCGCTTTTAGACGAGACAAATTTGCGCATGATTGGTGAAAAATGTGTGTGTTTTAATGCTCGTTTAAACACCTAAACCGTTTTAAATGCGCATTTTCCATGATCGTGTAAAAGCCAAAACCGTTTTGAATGTGCTTTTTAATAATGCGCATGTTTTAAAACTGGTTTTGGCATCCCCCGATCATCAAAGGGGCTCAAAACCAGTTTTAAAACATGCGCTTTATTTAAAAAACACATTCAAAACGGTTTTGGCTTTTACACGATCATGGCAAATGCGCATTTAAAACAGTTTAGGTGTTTAAACGAGCATTAAAACGCGCGCATTTTTCACCAATCATGCGCAAATTTGTCTCGTCTAAAAGCGACCTTGGAGTGGACAGGGGAGAGTACTGACCTTGTTCCCTCCCCTGCTGACTATGAAAATTTCCTAGCAGTGTTCTGGCTGTTTGGGTGGGGGTGGGCGTCTTGCAACAGGACTCCCAGCTGGGGCCCCCTTGTGATGTGTGGCTACCTGAACCGGGTTTCTGACATCGTCCCAAGCTCTCTCACCCTGGAGATGTCACCACGTTGCCCTGAAGTATGCCCATTACTGGAACTAAGCCCAGGCCTGCCACAGCTTTGCTATGTCACTGGACCCCATAATGATAAATACTTCCCCTAATTGGTGGGGGAAGGGGGAGACTTGCAATTTGTAGTTTGGAGCAGATTGAAAGTGTCCCGATGAAATGGTTTTGCACTTCACTCTTTCATGTTTCAGCGAACTGCCTGAAGTAAGCAACCGACATCTTGAAATGCAGGCAGAAGTGACTGATAAGGAAATTACAATTACAGGGAGCCCTAAAGATATTGCACTTAAAGAGGGATCATCAAGCTTATGTGCATTTAGAAGACAATATTAATAATACACTTGAAATAATTTCATATTGGGGAATTAGGCTGCTATTTTTTTTAATGTTTTTTAATGAAACACTGGGGCTATTTTAGCCAGACAAAGCATTATAGTTTGTTCCCGTAACAGAAATGTAGATAGAACAATTGCATTTCTTTAGTAACTGGAAGTGGTGAATTTTAACAATCCTGTTCATGGTTACAGAGAAAGAGTAATGAAGACTTTATAAATATTAAAACTTTCAATTTAGAACCTTAAAAAAGCTAAACGGCATGATGTTCTCTCGCGTCCTTCGGATCAACTTCCTAAAATGACAAGCCTATTTCTCAGTGGGGGAATTGCTTTGTTTCCTCTTTTCTTAGTTACCTTTCTAATCTTAGAAGAAAAAACTCAGAAGATCAGATTGGCCATAGCTCACCACACCTGAACTTTGCTAACTGTCTATTCTGGGATGGAGGATCTTTTCCCTCCTATGGGCCAATTTGAAAATGAGTAAAGGTTCCCAGGGCCAGAGAGGAGATACCGGAGCAGCTGTCTCTTATACACATCTAGATGTGTATAAGAGACAGGATGTATCCCCCGTCCTTGCGTGCATGCCTTCATCTTTGCTTCTGAGCTCACTCTTTCACCACTTAAAGTCTGGGACTGGACAATGCAACAGATCCCAGATTTGGAAAGGGAGCAAATAAAAACCCAGTCATGGGCTGGATTTTGCCTATGGTCCAGGCGTCTCCCTCCCCTGGTCTACTCCTCTGCATTGTCTGGAAGAAGTTCTGGTAAGTTTTCTAATTTTTGTTTGCCATCCTCTAACATCAGAATAGCAGTGACCAGCAGCCTTTTCCCAACAGGAGCGAACTCTCTAATCTCCTCCAAACCTGCAGCACCACTGTTACCCTCAAGGTCACTCTTAAGGTCACTAGCAGAAACTTCCCTTCCCGGTGTGCAAGCAGTGCTGTAACCAGGGTCAACATAACTGGTATGCTTGGCTCTCTGGCAGCATAGGACCTCCGCAGCTATAGGGCCCCCCAAGTTTGGGATCAGTTATTGTGGGTGCACATCTGCCTAACCCATAGGTATAGCAAGACTGTGCAGGGAGCCCAGAGTCAGCAGCTCAGGGCGGCTTACAACAATGACAATAAAACATTAAAACAAATAAAACAACTCCTAGCGGGAGGTTAACCCCCCCAACCCACTCCCCTCACCCATCTCCCCCGCCAAACGCCTGACAGAACAGCCAGGTTTTACAACTTCATCGAAAAGAGGGCTGGTCGGGGGCCAATTGGGCCTCCACCGGAAGGGAGTTCCACAGCCTCGTCACGGCCACCAAGAAGGCCCTCTCCATCGTGGCCCCCCAGAAGACTCGGGGAACCTTGAGGAAGGCACCCACGGCCGACCGCAGAGGCCGATCTAGAACCCCAGGGGTGAGGCGGTTTCGCAAGTAGGTCGGGCCTAGGCTGTTTAGGGCTTTATAGGAAAGCACCAACACCTTGAATCAGGCCTGGAAGACTATACGCAGCCAGTGCAGAGATGGAAGCACCAGTGTAATACGCCCCCGGTGACCCAACCCCACCAGGAGACAGGCTGTCGCATTCTGCACCAGCTGGAGTCTCTGAACCGTCACCACGGGTCGCCCCACATAGCGTGCATTACAATAGTTTTGCGGCTGTAAATTCCAGAACCCCATCCTCTGAACCCCACTGTCAGGGTGGGGTCGAGGACGGGCGCGGGGCCGAGGACACAGGTGGGACCTCTTTCCCTGATGTTGCCGCTTGGCTCCACCCCCAAGCACGCCTCAGGCCACGCTGGTAGCACCTGACCCGGTGGACGCGCGCGGCGGCCCAGGGTTCCCCGGAAACGCAGCGCAGGTGCGGGGAGAGGCCGGAAGTGGGGCTGTGGCGCTCTGTGCGCATCCGGGCAGGGCTGCAAGGTGGCACTATTTAAGTTCCTCAGAGGCAATCAGGGGTGCTGGTGATCGGACGTGCTCCGTGAGACTGGCCCCTTGAACGTTGTGGAATTAGCTACCTGCGAGGAGTGAAGAGCGCGCGAGAGAGAGAGAGAGCAAGAGCGCGCGCGCGAGAGAGAGAGAACGAGCGAGTGATCTGGTGAGTGCTAGGACGTGCAACTGGTGTAAGAGTGAGTCAACCGTTCCCCCCAAATTCTCCTTGTTTTCCCTGTGCCTGTGTGTGTGCCCTAACTCCTCCTATTGTTGTCCTTGGTCCCTTGCCCCTGAACCACCACTGATTACACCCCCTTCCTGGAACCTGTGTGCGTGGGGGGCATCGTATAGAGTGGGCGCTGTGCGGTTCACTAGTCCCGGTGATGATCTTCGGCTGGGACCTGCTCTAGCGGCCTGTTCCCCATGCCAATATAAGACCCTGAGGGACCTTCTTGAACCGCCGGCACTCTTGCAACTGGGGAGAGTGAGTGAGAGTCTTGCCTACCCCCGTTGTTGTCCCTTCGTTTGTCCCTACCCATCACACCCACTCTGAAAAAACCTTCCTTCTTGGTGGGGCCCTTTGTAAGTGTCCTGAGCGGTGCTAGGAAATGTTCAGAGTGGGTGGGGACTGCTGGTCTGGCTTACGCTCTCTCCCCCGCACCCACTCTGAACATTTCCTAGCGGCGCTCGGAT
Source organism: Sphenodon punctatus (assembly GCA_003113815.1). Lineage (NCBI taxonomy): Eukaryota > Metazoa > Chordata > Lepidosauria > Sphenodontia > Sphenodontidae > Sphenodon > Sphenodon punctatus. The sequence goes on along the minus strand of QEPC01000412.1, from coordinate 18,896,907 downwards.
CATTTGCAAAGGGCCCCTAAAGTGTGACGCCAGGGCTCAACTGAGCTCCCTCCCTCCATGGTAGGTATGCTTCTAGCCTAACCAAAACTTCATTATAAATCGTGCGATTTAGCTGCTATTAGCTGCATAAGGCAATGAAGGCTTTAATAGTTTAGCAGCCACATGCTTTGCATATCATGATTTTTGCAGAAGAGTAAGTCTGTAAGTGTCTTTGGGGGGGGGGGCAAGATAGTGCTAAGTCTGTCCTTCCCCTTGTCCCCCCCCCCCCCAGTTATCTGAGTCGACACAGCCTTCAAATGCTCACCTGCCCAATTTTCAAGGATCTTGTTCCAAGCGATCTTTCCACCATTGTTTAAGCAAATGGGCAGATTAACAAATAGGCCCATGGAGTCCCCTGAAGCAAAAAGCCTTGCCTGTTTGAAGCTACCCTGGCTGCAGTTATTCTGTTGTCGCAGCCAATCAGAGCAGGCCACGCACACAGCACTCTCTTGGCTGCTGGAAGATCTATACCAGGCGTGGGCAAACTTTCCAACCCCAAGAGCCACGTACTAAGAGCTCCATATGGCTAAGAGCTGAACCTCCCCTGCTTCATGATTGGTTGGCAGAGCCAATGCTCTGTGGTCTTGGCTGACGAAATTCTAAGGAAGAGCCTGTGATTCAGCTGCTTAGACTCGAGTGCAGTGAATGGGGCCAGTAAGGCGGCACCGAACCTTGAATCAGCCCTAGCCGAGAGGCACATTTGAACTGCCTGAGGGCTGCCTGAGGCTTTCAAGTTAGTGTACTCCTCAACTACGTCATTATTGCTTTTGAGAAAGATGGGGAAGGCAGTACCAGCCCAGTCCTTTGCGGGGGTGGGTGGTTCATAGCAACATCTCTGGTACCTCCAACCCATAACAGCCAACCCAATGAGTGACTCCTAGGTAATCCTGTCAATTCTCTATCAGGTGCTGGTCAGTTATCTTTGGGCTCACTGCCTCAAGAATTCTTAATCCTTCTCTGTTACCTGAACTGCTTGCTCTGAAGAGTCCATACAACTATTTACAGTGGTAATGGACTTCATTCTCACTGAAGTCAGTGGGCATTTTTACACACACCTTAAAGTGCTGGTCTTTCAATCTTCTGAGTTTACAAGTCCACAAGTAAGTCCCAGATGCATTCTTCACACACACACTACCCTGGGGTAGCCTAAAGTAGCCACAGCTGTAGACATGAGGGGCTGCCATGGAAACCAAGTGACCACAGCTGCCTGGAGCAAAGTACCAGGAGAACCTTTTACACACAAAAGTTCTGGGAGAAGTTCTATGCATAAGTTCAAAGAGCCTGATGTTTAAGATCTGGGTGAGTGATTTCAACACACAGAAAGTTCAGGATGTAACAGCAAACATGCAGGAGAAATGTGTGTGTAAAAACACCCGGTGGTGAAACACTTTGGAAAATAGAGGGACTCTTACCTTGACTTTAAAGGGAAGCAGTTCTGCTAATTCTGATTGCTTTAGAAAAACACAACCGCAGTGCACAAAATTAGCCCGATGATGATATACGATATGTTATTTCAATGTCAAGGTGTGAAACTAGTGATATGGAATGTGATATTTATTGATTTCAAGAAAGTTAAGAAAAACAATACGAAAATGACAGCTATGATACTGTACAAGTTGGGTGTGTCCTTTTCTTATACTTTAGTTCGCTCTGTGCTTTAGTACTTCCCAGGTTATTTATATTGGGGAAAATCAGAATGGGGTGAAATTTTCTTGTGTACATTGGTCATTTTAAATCCTTCACTTGCTCCGTCAGCCTGGCTGCTGAAGCGTTATGCCTGGCAACAATAGCCCTCCTGCTTCCTCTCGGCGTGCTCTTGTGGTGTACAGCCTCTTCATGTCGCTTAGGTGGGTTTCTTTGAGTGGCTTTCTGTTTTGCATTTTCATAGAAAGAAGAACCACTCGTCACCTCGCGCCTGGTTAGGAAAGCCCACCCTTGCACTTTCTGTGGGATTTGGATTGGTTAACCACTTGTTATACCACCGGTAGAGCCTCATGGTTAGCAAGCTACTTAATTTACTTTGTGGTGGGAGAGTGTGAGCACAAAACCAAAGGAGAACAAGTGTTTACAGCAGAAGGTGCTAACTTATGCTCCATCGCTTGTAAATTCTGCACTGAATTTCTCACTTGTGAAGACCACAGGCCCGATTGCAAGTTTCTACACCTATTTATTTTTGCCAACCCATTTTTTAGGCACACAAATTCAGATGTGTATATTCATCTTTCTGTTGTGTGTGTGCGCGAGCCCGAGTGGTACCCCCAGTTGGCACCTACAAATCTGGGAGGTTGGATGTTTGGATCCACGAGGGTTGGATATCGAGCATTGTGGCTGCAGTTTTAGAGGTCATGTGGTGAGATGCCTTTGAATGTTTCATCCTCGAGTTGTTGAAGAAAGACGCTAGTGATAGTTGATTGCTTTTAAAGGCCTCCCCTCTCCCCCACCCCTTCTCAAGCCATTAGGAAAAGCAAAAACAAAAAACGGTGTGTCAAGATGCTGCCATAAGTGCTTATAAGGGCAGGCCCTCAGTGATAGAGCACTGCATTGCATCTAGACCATTTGGGATGCGATCGTTATAAAACTGAGCTAGGAGCTCAGGAGAGTTCAGCTAGGAAAACACCAGAGATAGCTCCAGAAGACGGAGCTTCATAACCAGGTAGGCTATAAGAGAGAACCCCAGAGGTGGAGCTCCTGGGGACCGGTTTCTACCAAACAAGGGGAGCCCATTAGCCCAGGAAGGCAATCGTATCAGAGAAAAGATCACAGAAGGTACGGGCTGTAAGCCATTAGGTGACATACAAACATACAAGGACATGTGTAATAAATCAGTATGCCAAAGCCAAACCGCTGGCCTCATGACAGTTCATTACACTATTTTGTGGTACTGGCGGGAGTAGCGAAAATGTCATGTTTCTGCTATTTTGCGAAGCCTGTGGAAGTAGCGGAATGAAATTAGCGGAACTGCGGAAGTAGCGGAATGAAACTAGCGGAATGAAGGCCTCTGCCATGCCGTACCACTAATTGCGGAAATGCTGTTTCCAGCGGAAATAGCTATCGCTGCGGCATTCCGTTACAGCCTTAGTAGTGGTAGTGGTAGTATTAATATATATGCACCAGCAATGTACCTAGCACTGCACAATCAATAGTTATAGACAGGTCCCTACCCCAAAGGGCTTACAAGCTAAGAAAGACAAAGAAGGGGGAGACAAAGGAGAGGTGGAGGCCCAGTTTCAGGCCATGGAGGCCCAGTTTCAGGAGCGACAAGGACATGAAACTGGGCCTCCGCCACTGGTGGCAGTGCTCAGTGTGGCTCAGTTATCATCTTGTATGAAAGAACCAAGATAGAAGCAGATACTCATAGGAAGTGGTTGTATATCATTGTTCCTACGCTGTGGTTTCTTTTGTTCTTCTCCCTCCTTGCTTTTATCTCATCTCCAGTTTGGCATTTACCATGGTTACAAAACATGTCTTCAGGAACAAGCTGATATCAACAGCCCTGTGTGCAGTGTCTTGCAAAACCCCATTTTCAGCTATTCTTTTTCAACCTGGGCGGCAACCGAACTCGGGTGAAGAACGTGGAGAACAGCAAGTCCAGCCAACAATGGTTGCATCCTCTGCTTTTTCTTCTTCTACACCTTCGGTCCCATTTTTTTATTTTTATTTTTTGGCTGTGATTTGAATCTAGCACAGCTGTTAGCGAAGCGCTGCGTTACTTTGGGTGTAACAAATAAAACCTAAATGGAACAATTGATTTGTGTATATATTGCGCAAATTTGTTTTATGGTATTACAAATCAGTTTATGGCTTTCAACCCAATAAGCGCTATATTAGCAGCTTTATCAGTATGCCAAAACCTGCTGCAAAGTTTGAATGGATGTAATAAATCTGTGCTGGTTTTTGCTGTTGCCCATGCTTTACCTCTCCTGCGCAGAGGCATCCTTAGGAAATGTGCAAAGGAAAGCATACAAGGGCATCGTAGACAAGAGACTGAGGGTGAAAACAGACATGATGCTAATCACCCTTAGTGGTTATATTTATGCATGTTGCAGGGCTGTATTGGTGCCCTATGCAGCCCTGCAACATGCATAAATAACCACCAAGGGTGGTTAGCGACATGTTGTTTTCACCCTGAGCGTAAGTGCACTTGGAGACCCTGAGAAGGCCTCTCCTAGCATAGAGATCATGGTGCAGCTTTTCCCTGTAGGGTTGACAGATGTCTTTTAGTTTAAGAAGTGTCCCTTTTTAAAACAGGATCCCTTATTTCAGAACACCGCAGCTCCATAAAATGTTATGGGTGCTCCTTATTTCAGAACCCCGTGGTTTCTATAGCCCATAGTGGAGATTCCATATTTCAAAACTACACAGCTCTATGAACCAAAATGGAGGTTCCCCATTTCAGAGACTCACAGAGCTTAATGGACTCCCCTTTGCCTCGGAGTCTCCCAATGCTTCACAACATAATGGATGCTCCTTATTTCAGAATCTCACAGCTCTCATATGAAATAATGGATGTCCCATAAATCAGAACCCCATGGAAATAATGGGTCTCTCTTTTACTTCAGTTCCCCACAGCTCCTTAGAACATAATGAAAACCCCTTCAGTGCCTGACAGCTCCACAGAACATAACCGGCACCCTTTATTTTAGAGCCCCAGCACTACAGAATATCCTTTGACTCTGAAATGTTGACCTGGTAAATCTGTCTGGTAAGCTAGTCAAGTGACTTCAAGTCACCGTTGGACGGTAGTATTATTTTGCAGCCTCGGAGATTCAGCTGCTTACCCATTCTCCTCCTTTCCTCCAGCCATCACTTCCCTTTCCCACTGACCTCCCCCGTCCCTTCAAAACAAATTAAACTCAAACACTGCCCAAAAATCCCTTGGTTTCCATTGCTCGAAATTTATCTCTCTATCCCCATGATTTTCATGATAAGGACCACACTTTACTTTGTGTTTTTCCTGACTCTAGGATGGTGTTTACCAAATTTCTTACCTGTTTGGTCCTGTTTGGAGCCATAGATAAAATCCTGTGACCCCAGATTGCAACAAAGGGTATTAACAATGGTCACCCCAACCCGCTGTGGCCCACAGGCCACCGTCATGTTTGTTGGAACTCCACCAGATGTTTGCCCGGGGTTGCTGCCAGGCATGGTAGCGACTAGTCCGAGCTGTGATCCTGGAGACCTCTGTGGCTACCATCTATAACATTTGTTATAGCCCACCGTGGCCCAGTCTGGATCGGGACTGCCATAGCTAGCCACCCTGGTGGAATACAAATGCCACCCAGACAAAATGCTCTTGCAGAAAAACAATGGGCTCTACTCCATAGGTTTTTCCCAAGGGGCAGCTGATCTAACCATTTCAACAAATATATTAATATAACAGACAGGATCATTGTGGTTTACAGTGAAAGATGGAACAGCTAATATTAGACAAACAGGAGTGTTCGCAGTGGTTAATCTTTGTGTGAAAGTGAATTTATGGTCTAGCTTCTTAGTATTTGAATTCATTGTTACAGCTAATGGACATTTCAAGCTGCCTTAAATCACTGGCTCCTTAGTTTGCCAAATAGTAATAGAAACCATAATTTGGCACCTATGTTTTGAATTGGTTGCCAGAAGAACTTATGGAGAAAAATGACTGAGTAAAATATTTTCCAAGTGCTCTCTCTATGAAATGTGTTCAGTGTCTTTGGGACTTGCTGAATCGGAATGTATGGCACTTTAACATGTGCCTACTCTAAGCAGGGCATAGAGTTACTGAACAATGTCAAATGGTTTAGCCTGTTCAATTGATGGAGACAAGGAGGAAAAAGAAAGATAGCACATTATAAAGCAGAGGTGGCCAACATTCTCAACCCCTAAGTGCTACGTACCAAAATGTTCAAAATCCAAGACAGACGCGCGTGCGCACGCGCGCGCATACACACACACACACACACACACACACACACACACGCACACACACCCCTCCTGCTCTGTGATTGGCTGGAGGAGCTGAGGCACTCTGATCTTAGCTGCTGAGATTCTTAGGAGTTGCTGCAGTTCAACTGCTGCATGTCAGGTGCAATGAAGTAACACACAGGACCATTAAGCTCATGTTCAGCCCAGAAACATACCTGGGTGGGAGCCCCACTTGAACTGGCCAAGAGCCGCATCTGGCTTCCAAGCCATAGTTTGCCCACCGCTATTCTAGATGGTCTCTCCAGTTTGGTTCTACGAGGAAGTATATGGTTTTGTACGGTAGTGAGATGGTCTGCTTTTTAAGTGAATATAGGAAAATTCTTATAGAAAACACATGCCCCATCACGGTTCCCATTGGATATCTTTTTGTTTACATAAGAAATTCCGAGAAGTACATACTTGCAACATAGTAGCCCACCTTTTATTGTATGACAAGTGAAGGTGGAAGGCAGAGAGCTCAAATGAAGGGCATCCATTTCATTTGACCTGCGTGAAAGTTACACGTTACAAAGTGAGTAGATATCTGCCTGTGTCTAAGAGTTAAACACACTACTTTGTTTCCAGCATGTTGAAACTGAAAGATGTTTTCATGTCCTGTATTGGGACCAGTTTATGTTCTGTAGTTGGCTACAAGAAGTTTTGAATAGGTTCCTTTCATTAGAGGCACTCATCAATCCACTGGATTTCTTAATTCCTCCCCCACCCCATCATAATTTATGCTCTGCAAAACGTTTAGATGATTTGGTAGTAATAGATGCAAGAGTTTTAATGTCAGAAGGAAAGGAGAGAGAGTTTACTCAAATTTTTATGAGGTAATCAAAGAACGTTTGCATGAGACCTATTCTTTAATCTCACAAAGCACTTGTTCTCTGGTGGGACACACATTTTCCCAATCATGGAAGACCTTTTCCTTTCTTCTAGGAAAATACCAAGGTGATCATTGCCGTGTACAGCAGATTTTTTTTTCTCATTAGAAACTCTTGCACATGATGAACATTATAGCACATGATTGGGAGAAAGCTGTAAGGAAGGGGTGGGGAACCTCAGGCCCGGAGGCCAAATGCTGCTGCCCACGGAAAGTTTTTATGTGGCCCTTTTCCAGTTCCTGGTTCTGGCTCTTGGATCCAGTTCCCACCTCCACCCACTGAAAATCTGAGCTCAGGGTGAGGGGGCCGAGATGAAGTCATGCACAGAAGGATCGGAAGCAGATCCATAGCACAAATGACCTGGGCCCTTTTATTCTTGAGTACAGAGTACACACCTTAAGCACTGCTGCCCCCAACATGTCTGTGGCCCTCCGAGCTTGTACTAATTCTCAAAGTGGCCCCCAGGATAGAAAAGGTTCCCCACCCCTGCTGTAAGGTAAAGGCTTATTCTGAAATAAAATGTTGGTAACCTTATTTTACAGAGATTTTCCAAATCCCCTTAATGTTGGGTCTATGCTATAAATATTTACAAATAGTGAGACCCTTATATAGCAAGTAAATATTTCAGATTGATAGTTTTGAACTTGTGGGTTTTGTATCCGAGATCTATGGAGAGAGGAGAGAGTTTGCTTGTCTCCCATTAAACAGAAGTTACTTCTTTTGGAGAGAAGATTTCGCAGGGAACTTTAAAAAAAAATGTACACATATTGTTGATCATTTTCTTTCCCCATAGTGTGCGATAATGGTTGGGGGTGGCTGAACTGGACAAAGATCAATGATAAAGGAAGGAAGGAAAATGCAAATAGGGGGAAACAATTAAAAGACATGGACTTCGATGGTAGGAATAGGCCAACTCGCATCAGGACTGAAGTGGTTAAGGAGTTCGCCACAACAGGAAGTGGGTAAAAGCCTATTTTCAACAGACTCATGAGAACCAAATTGGAAAGTATTGTGGTAAAAGTGTATGGAAACCAAGAAGCTTGAATCAAGCTATAAATAGCTGTTTTTCTTTGAAGTCGCATGACCAACAATGAATGTTACTGGAAATCTCACAAAGTGTTGTTTTTTCATGAATCGGTGTGGCTGAATGGTGCATAGGAGGTTAGGATTAGCTCATCGTTGTGGGCTTCTTTCAGAAACCCATTGCTTCTGAAACTCCTGGTGCAGGTACAGAAGGAGTAAGAAAACAGCACACATTGTTTCCCTCCATGTCATCAACAATGATTCCTTCTAACACAAGGTCTTCTTCCGGCCCTCTCTTTCTAATGGCAATCATGAGTTGTTGGTGACTCGGCTGCGGCACTGGGCAGGGATTGGCGGGACTGTTCTTGAATGGTTCCACTCTTTCCTGGCCGGGAGAACCCAGCATGTGGTTCTGGGGGACTTTTCATCTGCCCCACCGCCCCCCAGGGCCTCACGTGTGGAGTACCGCAGGGTTCTATTTTATCCCTCTCTTGTTCAATGTGTACATGCAGCCTCTGGGAGAGGTTGTCAGGGAATATGGAATGAGATGTCATCAATAAGCTGATGGCACCCAGCTATATCTCTCATTTTCCTCCAACTCAGGCCCAGCAGTCTTGGTGCTTGCGCGGTGTTTGTCCGCTGTGAGGGATTAGACAAGAACGAGCCGCCTGAGGCTAAATCTTGACAAGACAGAGGTGATGGTTGTGGGGAGGGCCAAGGGAGTGGTGGCCCCCATCATAGATGGGGTCTGCCCTCCCCTGGTTTCTCAGGTCCTGAGTCTGGGGGTGCTCCTGGACCTGCAGCTCTGCCTAGATGGCCAGGTGGCGGCTGTGGTGAAGGGAGCATTTTTCCAGTTACATCTGGTGCGTTGGCTGAGGTTGTATGTCTTGGACTTGGATCTGGCCACAGTCATCCATGCATTTATTACCTCGAGACTGGATTACTGCAATGTGCTCTACGTGGGGCTACCCTTGATGCTGGTTCGGAAGCTGCACCTGGTGCAGAATTTTATTTATTTTATTTATTTAACATTTATATCCCGTCCCTCCTGCCCACAGGGCAGCCCGGGGCAGCGAACAACATTAATTAAAACAGTATAAAATTTTAAAACAATTTAAAAATACTATATGTGGGGTAATTCCCCACCCCCACTCCCACCCCTACCCCTCGCCAAAAGCCTGACGGAACAGCCAGGTCTTACATATACGCCGAAACAGAAGCAGAGTGGGAGCCAGCTGAGCCTCCTCTGGGTGCGAATTCCACAGCACAGGGGCGGTCACCGAAAAAGATCTAACATCGATGGCCACCCACCTCGCCCAGGGAACCTCCAAAAAGGCTCCCACGGACTATCTCAAGGGTTCCACGGGCACATGGAGAGTGAGGCGGTCCCGCAGATAAACAGGGTCCAGGCCGTGAAGGGCTTTAAAGGTTAAAACCAGCACCTTGAACCTGGCCCAGTGCTTTATAGGCAGCCAGTGCAGAGCCCGGAGCACTGGTGTCATGTGCTCCCTGTGACCCGCCCCCGTCAGGAGATGGGCCACGGCATTCTGCACCAGCTGCAGCCTGCAGAATGTGGCGGCCCATCTCTTGATGGGGGCGGCCGACACGAGCATATTACACCAGTGCTTCACTCTTTGCACTGGCTGCCGGTAGGTTTCCGGGCCCAATTCAACGTGTTGGTGTTGATCTTTAAAGCTCTAAATGACTTGGGCCCCACCTATATGCAGGACCGCCTCACCCTCCAAGTCCTGGAGCGACCCCTGTGGTTGGCTGGGGGTGCCCCCCTTGAGGTCCCCCGGGTTTCCCGGGTGTTTACTATGAGGAGGGCGTTCTCTGTGGTTGCGCCGCGGCTGTGGAACTCCCTCCTGTCGGAGTTCCGCTTGGCTGCCCCCCCCACTCTTTCCGCAGATAATGTAAGNTCCTGTCGGAGTTCCGCTTGGCTGCCCCCCCCACTCTTTCCGCAGATAATGTAAGACCTGGCTGTTCCACCAGGCCTTTCCCGAGGGAGATGGGGTGGGTGGGTTGGGTTAGGGTGTAGCGGGATGGAGTTTGATATGGTTTTTTTAATTGTAATTATTATTGTTTGTTTTAATATTTAAAATGTTTTTTAAATGTTGTGAGTCACCCTGAGATGCCTGAGGCAGGAGGGGGAGGCATGTAAATATTGATATAAATGAATAAATAAACAATCGGGGGAAGGACTTGAAGGAGTATGCTTAGTTTGTGCTGAAAACTTGTTGCTAAAAAAGAAGTACCTTGCTTCCGTGCTGCGTTTGCACACTTTCCTCTAAAAAGTAGTCCTAATAGAAGAAACGGACAGCAAAACAATATCTTCTCCTTGGCCATCCATTTGCTGAACTCAGATTAAAATGAAGCAATTTTAAGTATGCTACCTTAAAATTATTTTTAAAAAAATAAAAAAAATATTAAGTCATTCAACTACAACAGAGGTTCGTCTAAACCTGTGGCAGAACTGAAATTGTTATCTGCTGCTATTCGATATCCAGCTTGGACCCACAGATCCACTCTGGCAAAGACTGGATACCAAACGGTATCCATTTATTGTTCGGCTATTAACCGGGTAACCATTTTACCAATTTACTGTATTACTGTAGAATACCCCACTGAACCATTTGCCACATAGCCATTTGTTGTCTTGCCATCTTGCTGTTCACTGTGGTGCCATTTACCGTTTCCCCATAATTTCTTTCCTGTTTACTCCACCCCCTCCACTCTCCAGACTTGATTTCACACTAGTAATGGTAAACATTTGAGATGTGGTAACACAGTTACAGGGTGATGTTGATACAGTCAGTGAACATTAAACTGTTGTGGTGTTATCTGGTGATTTGGTTTGTCGGTTAGCCGTCGCAGTGATTAGTTTACTGTTGAATAACCGTCAAACTATCTGGAGTGGGTCAAACTATCTGGAGTGGCAGATATTAACCATGATTAACAAATTTAGTATTCAAATCTAGCCACTGCTTGCCTATTTTATTTTATTTTTGTCTACCTGACCCTGTTTTGAAACTTTAGTGTAAACTCAAAGGGAGCAACAAAAATCTGAAATATCCCAAATATCAGTCCCAGTGACATTTGCAGATGACATGATCCCACTCAGGGTTTCAAACTCTTATCTAAACTCTTCCAATATGATGGAACCAGTAATTTACATCTGCAAGGTCATTTTTTCTCTCCTTTTCTTTTTTCCTTTTAGTTTCTTCCATCCATCCATCCATCCATCCAGTGAGCAGTTTACAGTCTCCCACCCATAGAAATCCATTCCTATACCACTATGTTTTTGTTCAATTTGCACTTAGTCTGTTCTCATTCAACTTGGAATCATTCTGTTTCCAGTAAACGAAGCAGTTGGCAGAGAATGAATTGTGATTTTTAAAGTGAGAGACAAATCTACTGTATGTAACTTTCGCTGAGCTACTGTTGCAGGGAATGTATACAAGTGTCTGAGCTTGAAAATATCTCTGGGATTGACATACATATTTTTAAAGTAAAACCTGGTTTTCATTGGCTCAGCAAAATTTCCAGTCCCCCTGTAGGCCCCGTGACTTATTTTAAAATAGCTGGGAGCTGTGTTTAGGTTTTAATTCAGCCCAACCTTCCTCTTCACATAGGAACACGTTTCCTCTGACAGCTGAAATTTACAAGGAGTAGCTTTCTTGACGAGAGAGCTGGTACAGTCGCTGAATCAGAATCTGTGAGAGAACTCTGGATTTCAGGCAGATCTCAGGAGGGCAACAATTTTCCTCACTGAACTTCAGACTAATGTTGTTTAAAATGATATATTTGTGGCAACAGAGGATTAAGTGAATGGAACCTTCTTCAAAACATGATCTCTTCAGTTAGGCACCCAGACTTACTACATCTCCTCCATTGCTGCCAATGGTCCCAGAGGTGTAGCGAGGTGGGAATGCACCTCGCTGCAGGAGACCCTGCCCCACATTCCTTTCCCTCCCAGCAGCAAGGGATACAGCTATAGCAGGGAACATGCACGTATGCGCACACACACACACACACGCTGGTGAGGTTGTAGCTCGTCTGCATACGCTCCCAGCGTCCTCGGCTGTCATCGTTTGAGGACACCACAACTCTCCTGGGGCTGGCCTTCCTGCCACCCCAAGCTCCACCGACCAGCGGGCCGAAAGGTACTTTTCTCCATTTGTTTTCCTTACAGGTACTTTTCTCCATTTCTTTTCTACTGTACTTCCCCCTCCTATCTTACTCACTAACATGTCTGCCCTATTTTCTCACCTTTTCTTTCCCTCCTCTCCTTCTCCTCTTCCTGTCCATCTTTTTCTTCCTCTACTTTTCTCCTCCCAGCTTCTTCCTCCCCCCAACCGATCACCACTCTCTAACCTCCCCCATACATCCTTTGCTCCCTT